>VDCT01000469.1:600000-842439 GCA_009763385.1 Coix lacryma-jobi var. lacryma-jobi | reverse complement strand
CGACGAAAGAGGGTTAAAAATCACAACTAACACTCACACTCGCAAAAAGCCCACGAGGGAGTTCTAACCACTCCCCGTGGCCTCGGGGGCTACACCCGCGGGTGTCGCTCGCACGACACCCACGGAATCAAAACGACGAAACCTCGAGACCAGTTAGCTAACCCTCGAGATCCCAGTCGGGAGCCCCTGCTCGAGTGCAAGCACTCGAACAAGGGCTCGGGGGCTACTGTCGGGGGTCCGCAAAAGGGGTACCCCCGATCGACGCAAACAAATAGGTTAAACCTGGAACACCAATTAATAACGACCTAACTAGTCTAACCCCCTAAAAAACCTACCTTCGAGGCCTACAACGCTGGCCCACCGAGCCGAGCCCTCCAAGCCAGCCCTCGAGCGGCGCACGATCGTTTTCCGTCTCACCCGAGCCCTCCACGTCAGGTCTCGGCAGCGCTCCACCACGCCTCGAGACCCCACGCGGGGACCTCGAGCCTCTCCGGCACAGCGGCCTATCCCTCGAGACGCGTTATGCCTCCCTCGAGCGGCGCAGACATCGGATGCCAGCCCCATACCGCGCACTTAATTCGTCCACCTACTCCAGTCACGTCCTCTGTAACACAACGTGTGCCACAGTGGACTGGGGCAGAGTCAAGTCTCGTTTTCACCATAAGTATGGGCGAAAAGGCACCAGTGAAGCACTGTTAACCCACGCCCTACACTGTGGCACGTCCAAGCCACGCCCGAGGCCCGGATGCCTGCCGCTCAATCAACTTTCACGGGACTTGCCCATACCTGCGGGGACTCGAGCCCCCCGTAAGCGCCGCCTCGAGGCCGGCTCCGCGCCCCTCGAGCCCTAACTACTTTCATGCTATTGGAGGACAGGTACCCCAAGACCCGGAGGGACCACGCCGCGTCCTGTACGTTCCGGGATGGGTGCTGTACGGCTTCCACCTCGCCACGCCTCCACGTCCATGCCCAGGATGGAGGCCACGCTTCAAGGACGCTTCAACAGCAACGCCCACGTCGGCTACAATGTCTTCGACAAGACAGGGTTCCTACCCTCCTTCGTAAGGAATACAATACACTCCGACACATGCAATACCCTTGTGTAACCCTGGCCTCCCCTTACTCTATAAAAGGGGACACCAGGGCCCTCATTCGGGAGGGAGACACGTTAGAACACGCATACATCCACACGCTCAAGTCCGGACTCCGGTCCACGCTCACAGAGCTTGTATTCGCCCCTGTACGAGCACTTAGGTGCAAGTAATACAAGAACCTCCTCCCCGCTGGACGTAGGGCCTTCTTTGCCCGAACCAGGATAAATCCTTGTGTCATCTTGCATCACCATCCAGGAAGAGAGCACGCGATCATATTACTCGTTGGTGTCATACCCCGGGTACGAAACACCGACAGCAGGATACAATGACCGTCTGCACGAGGAGATCCACCGCAGGAAAATGAGAGGAACCATCTTTCCACGAGGACCCGGATCCGAGTAGCTCTTCTAGCAGTTCTTCAGATGCGTCTAGTGAGGATGGTGACGTTGGTGACATCGCTAGAGAGTAGCCTAGATCGTATGCTTAGAGCCTAGTGATCTTTGTGTGTGTTGGCAAGCCCGATCTTTTGCTTTCGCTATGGGCTGGATGTAAGCATGGGTAGTAAGACTTATGTGCACGTGGTGTAAGACCTTGGAAAGTCCCATATGTATGGGCAAAACTATGGATGTTTGTGTTGGTTTTTGCATGTATGTATTAAGCGATCTTATTATGTGATGTTGCGATGTGGATTGAAATTTATTATGCCTCTGTGATTGTTTGGTGAATTTGTTTTTCGAATAAATTCAGTTGGCATGATCTATTGTTCTCTACAATAATTGCAACCCACCTAATGATCACTTGCTATGAATACATGCAGATGACGACAACTCGTAGTGGAGCTGGCGGTAGTGGTGGAAATGAGGATCCCAGGGATAACCATAATCCACCACCTCCTCCACCAGCCACACCGAGCAACTTTTTGCTCAGTTCCTGGGAAGCCAGCGCAACATTGAAGCTTTGCTGCGAGAATTGCGAGAGAATTTGGCGCACGGTCAGCCGCGTCCCGAGCCAAATCAGTACAGTTCGTTCAGGGATTTCTTGGATACCAGGCCACCCATTTTCAAGGAAGCTACTGAACCCTAAGAGGCAGAAGAATGGCTACATACCATGGAACAGAAGTTTCGTTTGCTAAGGCTGACAGAGGAGCTCAAGGCAGAGTAAGCCGCGCACCAGCTGCAGGGGCCAGCCGGGATTTGGTGGGGGCATCACCGCACCACCTATCCTGCCAACATTCCTGTCACTTGGAGGGTATTCACCGAAGCTGTACGAGGGCACTATATTCCGCCAGGCCTGACTCAGATGAAAGTGGCAGAATTCATGAGTTTGACACAAGGGACTCGATCTGTTACCGAGTACCATCACCTGTTTAACTCTTTGTCATGTTATGCTCCAGACTTCGTGAACACAGATGCTAAAAAGATTGCTAGTTTCAAGAGAGGTTTGAACACCAAAATGGGAAAATCAGTGGGGACATCTTCTCGTACCGTCTTCAATGACTTTATCAGTGATTGCCTAATTCAAGAGAATCACAATAATAAGCATGCTGCAAGTAAGGCCCCGAAGAGGACCTTTGATTCCAGACCATCTCAATCTAGGGGACCACCAGCTCAACGGACCTAGTATCGACCACCAGCGCCGGGGGCACGTTTCAGGCCGCCGCAGAAGAAGAATCAGCTGCAAGCTCAGCGCAGTCAAAGGCCATATAAAGTAGCTACTAACCAAGCTCGTGGAGGTCAGGGCAGCTCGACCGGAGGAAAACCTTCAGTTCGTGGGCCATGTTACAACTGCAACCAAGAGGGGCACTTCGCAAGATATTGCCCTCACCCAAAGAAGCAGCAAGCTAACTACCCCGCACGCCTGCACAACATGACCGCTGAAGAAGCTCGTTCTGGAGAGCCCGTGACTGCCGATATGTGTCTTGTTAACCATCATCCTGTAGTCATTTTATTTGATACGGGATCATCACATTCATTCATGAGCAAAGCATTTGCACAAAAACATAGTCAAGAGGTGTCTGAAATGGATTATGGGTTTCGCGTAAGCTCCATGGGGAGTAGCGTGTTGTCTAGGCAGATGGTTAGTAATGCAACCATCGACATCGGAGGGCACAAATTTGGAGTGAATCTCGTAGTTCTACCAGGACTCAATATGGATGTAGTCCTAGGTATGAGTTGGATGAGTATGTGGAATGCGGTGTTAGACACTTCAAATTGGATTCTTACCTTATCTGATGGAAGGACGAATACAAAGCTACGCTTCTCTCTTCCTCGAGGTGCTGACTTTGTTGATTTATCATGCACTTTATCTATAGAAGACCTGTCCAAAATCCCTGTCGTCCGAGACTTTCCGGATGTTTTCCGGAGGAATTACAAGGGTTACCGCCCAAGCGGGCAGTGGAATTGCAATTGAGTTGTTACCTGGAACTGCACCAATCTCTAGAAGACCCTACCATATGCCGCCCAATGAGTTAGCTGAACTCAAGACTCAGATTAAGGAGCTTCTGGACAAGGGATTCATTCAACCTAGTATATCCGAGTGGGGTTGTCCAGCATTGTTTGTTAAGAAGAAGGATAAGTCACTACGGATGTGTGTGGATTATCGGCCACTCAATGCCGTGACTGTTAAGAACAAGTATCTGTTGCCAAGGATAGATATTCTGTTTGACCAGTTATCCAGAGCTAAGGTGTTTCCAAGATCGATTTGAGGTCAGGTTATCACCAGATTAGAATTCGACCACAGGATATCCCAAAGACTGCTTTCTCGACCAGATATGGATTATACGAGTATCTTGTCATGTCTTTTGGATTGACAAATGCCCCAGCGTATTTCATGAGTTTGATGAACTCGGATTCATGCCGAATTGGATAAGTTGTAGTGGTATTCATTGATGACATTCTAGATATTCTGAAAACCCGGACGATCATGCAGAACATTTAAGGGTTGTTTTGACGAGGCTCCGGGAACATAAACTTTATGCGAAGTTTAGCAAATGTGAGTTTTGGTTGAAGCAAGTACAATTTCTTGGTCACATCCTGTCAGAAGAAGGAATTTCTGTGGACCCCGGTAAGGTACAAGAAGTGATGGAGTGGGAAGCTCCTACTTCCGTGGTGAAATACGGAGTTTCCTTGGATTAGCAGGGTATTATCGCCGATTCATTCCCGACTTCTCTAAGATTGCCAAACAATGACAAGTTTGCTCCAGAAGGATCAGAAGTTCGAATGGACGCAGAAGTGTGAATTAGCTTTCCGTACCTTGCGGAAACTATTGACCACTGCTCCTGTCTTAGCCCAACCAGATATCGAGAAACCTTTTGATGTCTTTTGTGATGCATCGAAGGTTGGATTAGGTTGCGTTCTTATGCAAGAAGGCAGGGTGATTGCTTATGCATCTCGACAATTGAGGAAGCATGAGATTAACTATCCTACACATGATTTAGAGTTAGCCGCTGTGTGGTGCAGCTCTAAAAATCTGGAGACATTATCTGCTTGGAAATGTCTATAACATGTACACCGATCACAAAAGTCTCAAATATATCTTCACTCACCTGAACTGAATATGAGGCAGAGAAGATGGCTTGTTGAATTAATCAAGGATTACAATCTGCAGATACATTATCATCCAGGGAAACCCAATGTGGTTGCCGACGCTTTGAGTCAAAAATCACACTGCAATAATTTGAGGTTATCACCAGAAGACGAGTTTAGTCACGTACACCCTGTGATTTTACACAATATCAAAGCAAGGCACCTTAGTTGATCAGATTCTTGAAGGGATAAAACGGAGAAAGGAAAAGAACAACAATATCAAGGAGAAGCAGCGACCTGAAGAACGCGATGACCAGTAAAACATTTTAGGATTGATGATAAGGAGTGTGTGGTTGACACCGCGCATAGTAGTGCCTAAGAATAGGGAACTCAAAACCCAGATATATGGATGAAGCACATTTATCTAAGTTATCCATTCATCCTGGAAGCACTAAGATGTATCAAGATTTGCGTCCAAGGTTCTAGGACCAAGATGAAGAAAGAGATTGTCGCGTACGTAGCCAGATGCGACACATGTTGTCGAGTAAAAGCTATTCACCTGAAGCCAGCCGGAACACGCCAACCACGTTACCAATACCGAGTGGAAATGGGAAGAGAGATAGGTATGGATTTCATCACTGGTTGCCAACCACTCAGAAGGGAAATGACTCGATTTGGGTGATAATCGATCGTCTTACCAAGACCGCTCATTTATTCCAGTCAAAACCTGTTATCGAGCACCAGACTATGCGGAGATTTATATCAATCAAATCATTCGACTACATGGTATACCCAAGGTTATAGTTTCGGATCGTGGAACACAGTTTACTGCACCATTTTGGAAGAAACTGCAAAAGGAATTAGGCACGAAGCTAATCCGTAGCTCTGCCTATCATCCCAAACCTCAGGACAAACCGAAAGAGTGAATCAAGTCTTGGAGGACATGTTGAGAGCCTGTGTGATTTCAGCAAAGGGATCTTGGGAGAAAATGGTTACCGTTAGCAGAATTTGCTTACAACAATGGCTATCAAGGAAGCATACAGATGGCACCGTTTGAAGCTCTTTATGGGAGAAGGTGCAGGACACCTGTGAACTGGGTGGAACCGGGAGAACGTCGATACTATGGAATTGATTTTTTAATGAAGCAGAAGAACAAGTTAGAATAATCCAACAACATGGCAGTTGCGCAGTCTCGGCAAAAGAGCTATGCCGACAAGAGAAGGAAACCACTTAGATTTAGCGAAGGTGATTATGTATATCTGAAAGTGTCGCCCATGAAAAGGTGTTAGACGCTTCGGCGTGAAAAGGAAATTAGCGCCAAGATTTGTGGGGCCTTACAGGATCGTGGACAGGAGGGGAGAAGTAGCTTATCAGCTACAGCTACCTGAACATTTGAAGGCTATATTCCCTGTATTCCATGTGTCGCAATTAAAGAAATGTCTTCGAGTTCCCGAAGAAGAGGTACAACCAGCCAATATCAAGTTGCAATCCGATCTCACCTACTCAGTGGAACCGTATCGGGTGCTTGATGGAAAAAGAAAGAATAACTCGCGGGAGAATAGTAAAGCAATACAAAGTATCTTGGAGTGAGCAAGATGAACGAGATGCCACTTGGGAAACGGAAGACTATCTGAAAGAGGTGTACCCGCACTTTTATAAGAAATGGTTAGTAACTTAAATCTCAGGATGAGATTCTTTTAAGGAGGGGAGGGCTGTAACACCCCTGGTGTTAAGCAACCTTAAATGCATAACTTGACATCTCATGAGCATAAGCATCATCATCATCCCATGTGCATTGTGTTTGTTAAGTGTCATTTCATGTGTTGGCATGCTATGTTATGCTTGGTGTGGTGCTTGTTTGACTTGTTTTTGGAGTGTGGGAGTCTCCTTAGTAGTTGAACCTTGTTGAGAAGTCAGTTTGAAGCTAGGTTGTGTTGGTCTTTTGGCTAACCAAGTCATTAACCCTAATTGCCTTAGTAGAGCCCTAGGAGTCCTTTTGTTTGACTAACTAAGACCTCCTTGATAGAAGCTTTGAATGGTTGTGATCCCTTAACCAAATGTGTGTAGAATTTAGAGTAGAACAAAAAGTGTTTAAGGGCCAACTCATGAAAATGAGTTTAACAAGGTGTTTAGACCCAACAAGGCAGAAATGGGGGAGATTAGACTTAGAAAATTCTTCTATGTCCTAACTGACCAAAACAGTTTCGCCTGGAGATCTTTGGAGCTTTTTCGAGAGCATCCAGGCCGAACCAAAGCTCGATCTTGTAACCGAAGTTGTAGTCGGCATGTAGCTCTACTCAATGGAAAAAGTGGCTTAGCGTTTCGTCGAGTGGATTAGGAGTTAATCGCATCCAAAGTTCGGCCGTCAGTCGGCCATCAGTGACTGAATCGGCCGATTCAGTTTGAATCGGGCCGTGCCGTGCCGACCGCGCCAGAAGACGTTCGCCGCGTGGCGCGAGCTGGCCGGGGAGGCAAGCCCACGCGCGGCGTGGCGAGCATAAGCTGCCCGCTCGCCCCGCTGCCCGAGCCACGCCGCTCCTCCCTCCTTTCTGTCCCCTCTCTCGCTCTCGCTCTCTGTTTCGCCGGACGTCTGAGCGGAAAAGGGAGAAGCAGGGCGCCGCCGCCGGTCATCGCCGTCCCGCCCGCACGGTCAATCCAACACCCAGCCAACCTCGCCTTCACCTCCCGCATCGCCTGCTCTAGCCTGCGCTCGCCAAAACCGCCTAGGTAGGTCACAGGGTGAGTTCCCGCCATGGCCGCCATGACCGCCGAGCTCGGTCCGCCGTGGTCGGCCCTCCCTCCGTGCAAATCATTCGTTTAGCTAGCGTGTTCAGGGTCAGTGAGGCTCGAGGGTGAGATATGGGGTGATGGTTTAGTCGATTAGGGTTTGGTGCTCGCGGTACACCGTCGTCCGCCGTGTCCGCCATGGCCGGCAGGCTCGGTCCGCCGTGGCCAACCCTCTTTTCGGGCTTGTCCGTTCGCCATAGCTGGTGTTCGCGAGTCGTCTTGGCCCGTCGGAGATGTTGGTGGTGTTGGTTTGGCCGATTAGGGTTCGGTAGTGCAGGTACGCCACCGTCCGCCGTTGCCATGGTTCGCCGGGGATGGCATGGTCGTGGTCGAGGGTGTTTAGGGTGAAACCCTAGCTTCCAAGCCTTGCGCTAAGTTCGTGGAGTCGGAGGAGTAGATCTCAGGGTATAAATCTCGCTCGTCGTGGGCCGGAGCCGGCCGGCGTAGCGAGAGCAGCGCCGCCGTGTCCGCCATGGTCGCCGGCGAGCTCGATTCGAGCATGCGCCGGGCTACATAGTGGTACCGCGGGAGCGGAAGAAGGAGGGGAGCAAGGTGGTGGTGTCCGTTTCGCCGGAGAGGTTGCCGCCGGCGAGCTTCGCGCGGTCAAACTCTCCCCTGCTCTGGAGGGGATGACCGGTGGGGTCATGTTGACCCGGGGGCCCGCGGGTTAGTGGCTTGGGTCCCGGTTGTCAGTGGCCCGGGTGCAAGTAGTTGGGTACGCGTAGCAGTTTAGGTTAAGGAGTTTTTCAGGGTTTTGTTTAAATAGTTTCAGAATGTTTGATTAACTTGTTTAATTCATATCTTGCATTCTGTAAATGCTAAAAAGGTGAAACAAGTTTGTTAAGTTTGTTGTGATGAGTTCTATGCATGGAAAATGTAATATGTCCAGTTTGTGATAAATTTCTATGTAGTTATATTTAATTCTTGTTTTGACTGAAATCTTGTTAAATGCATAGTAATCTGTATGTGGCTCAGAAAAATGTGATTCTTGTTTTGTTAGGTTTGTGTTGATGAATAGTTTCAGGAAAAAATAATATAGGGTGTTGTTCTGTGGAATATTTTGCCAGTAGTAATTAAAGTGGTTAAATGTTGTTTTTTGTTTATTTTGTAGTAATTAAAATATGAGGAGTTTGAACATGAGAATTTTATACACTGCTCTGTGCTAAGAAGTTCAGTAGAAAAATGAGAAATCTATTGTTTGACACTTTTTGCTAGGATGTGTAGTTCAAAGCACCTTTTCATGTTAGAATTTGTCTTTTCATAGAGAATGGAGTTTGCGGTTTTAATTTGTCTTTTTCATAGAGTGATGATTTAGTCCAAATGGGGTGAAATTTGGACAGGGGATAGATTAGGGTTGTTAACTACCAGTAATTTGTAGATTTTTCTGAAGCTGTCTAGGATGGGTTGCTATTATAAGCTTGATTAATTGGGTTATTTCAGCAAGTAGTTAAAGGAAGGTAAAATAATAAAGTGGGTGCTTGCTGTGGTAATTAGAATCCTAAACAGTAAATTAGGAGAATTAGTTGGTTGATTGGTTAGTTAAGGTCTTTCGTAATCTCTAGGTGATGTTGACTACCTTGTTGAAGAGAACGCAGTAGATGACATGTGCTTATCTCCTGAGTGGTCTTGTTCTATGTGCATCCCCATGCATTCCATGTGCATTCATATTACTTATGCGTGTTATGCATCATCCAGGATCGGTAGTGGAGACCCAGAACCCGCCATCGGAGGAGCTGTGCCCGGAGGAGACTCAGGACCAGAGGACCGAAGAAGAAGGCGTCGAGGACCTGCCTGAGTGCCTCGACCACCGTCCCTCCGACTTTGAACGAGGCAAGCCCCGGAGCATCCCACTCCTACGGTTTGCAAACGCATTTACGAAATAAATCTGATTTGTTTGTTGCATTAGGTTATAGGAGTTGAGTGATACCGCTCATGCATTACTACTTATCCTTGTCCACCTGTAATTATTATCTTGATATCCCTGTTAAGTCTAGGCTCGTTTCTGCTTAGCCTGCTTAGACCGTTAAAAGTCGGGTGATTTCCTGTCTCCCGCATATAGGTGGATACTGATCATGACTAGCCTCGTGCTATCATGGAGATAACCATGTGATAATTAATTTGAGACCGGGCGGGATGTAGGAGCAGCAGGACATGGGTTCTGTGTGCTAGTAGTCTCTCGTCTGCGTCGATTAGGACCCGACGGAGGCACACCTCAGTCATTTTGAACGCGTCAATCACTTAACAGAGTAGGTCGGAGTACCTCCCGTGAAGCCGAGTAGGCTATTCGAGCCGTGATGTGATGGAGATGTTGACGCCTAACACCCAGGGCCTTATATGTACCGTGGGCAACTATTCTGAGCAACCTGGCATGGTCCGTGGACAGGCGGGGCCTGACTGACCTGGCATGACCGTGGGCAGTTATAGCTTGAGCGACCTGGCATTGAGATAACCCCGGTGTAGAAGGGCCATGACCGTCCCGCGCGTTGTGTTCTCAAATTTCCTGAAGTGGTCGCCGACGGCTGCCTGGCAAGGTGTGATCGGGCGAGTGTGCGACATTTTTATCCCCAGCTGGTAGGAATAGATTATAATTGCCATCGCTCCTGGTTAGTGAGTAACTTGACTGGGCATGTGTTACCGTAGTATATAACTTATGGAACTAAAGGTGGGTTATGAGGTTGAATCTGAAAGGCTATTGTTGAGATAGTCACTCTTGCTTGATTAATTAGCCAAGTGATTGCTCTAGATCAGGTGCAAATCTAGTTAATCAGGTTGATTATATAAAATGGACTACTAATACTCTAATGATGTTTATTAATAATGAAATGCTTTTATGCAAAAAGGTAAGTGTGACCAACCCCAGATACAGCCTTGCATACTCCTTGTGTCGTTTATTTCTTGTTTATGACGGGTAAGACTAGCTGAGTACCTTCTCGTACTCAGGGTTCTATTTCCCTTGTTGTTGCAGATGGGCAATGCTTCTTCGGCTATTGCGAGAACTGTCTGTACCCCGTCGAGGGTGGTGACTAGACCATGGGCATGGTCAACTCTTATCCTTCCCTGATGCTTTTGTGGACTGATCAGGCATTGGCACCGTATTGTGAACTGAGAACTTCTGTTTAAAACTATGTTGCTTCCGCTTTCGAATGAGAACTATGGTTTGTAATAACTGTTGAACTCCGAGGTATTTGAATTGTGTGTGATTTGAATGTACCTTGTGGACATGTACGCTAATCTATTATGATCTTGGCTAAAGTTGAATGATTTGAAATCCTTCGAGGTTTCTGGACTACCGGGTTTGTACGAGCTTAAGTATCTGAAATCTCTGTGAAAGCGGGGATTCGATGCTTAATCTGGTATAAATTGGTCGGTTCTGTCATAGCTGTCCAGGGGCTATTCAGCAACAGTGCTGTTTTGGGGATTTTGCCGGCGGACAGTCCGCCCTTCTCCCGCGGATAGTCCGGCAGTACCGCAGACATTCCAGGTCCGTACCTACGGACAGTCCGGAAACTCGCTGTATGTTGGTTTTCAGTGCGTTTGCTCTCCCGGTTTTTCCGCTTGGTTTTTCAGTGCGTTTGCTCTCCGGTTTTCCCTAGAGTTCATCAAGGAACCTCTCTAGGTATCTTTGCTACTTGTTAGCATCGGTATTTGGAGATTTTCCGACGTAGTCGTCCATCTACGTTAGGGAGTCGATTTTTGGGGATGAACTTGCGCCGAAGGTTTTGGTGTTTGGTTTGCTCTCATTGGGTGGTGCCTTGCTGTGATCCTAGGGATCATCCACCCCTTTTCCAATGGTCGTGGGCATCACATTTGCACTCGAAGTTTTTGGGGGTTGGTTTATGGGACAGAAACCAAAGTCTTGAAAAAAACTTTTAGGCTCCCATTCACCCCCCCTCTGGTCACTTTCTGGTAGAGTTCTCGGTCCTTCAAGAAGCCGTGGACCAGAAGGAGTACAGGAGCATGATTGAGTCACTTCTGTACTTGATGGTGACGAGGCCAGACATACACTTCTCGGTGTGTCTATGCGCTCGTTTTTAGGCATCCCCTCGGACTTCCCACAAGCAGGCGGTCAAGCGCATCATGAGGTACCTCCGATACACTCCTGAGTTCGGACTTTGGTACTCTTCTTCTTCGACTCTTTCGCTTTGTGGTTACTCCGATGCAGATTTTGCCGGCTGTCGGCTTGAGCGCAAGTCTACTTCTGGGACTTGTCAATTTCTTGGCTCTTCATTGTTTGTGGTCTTCTCGCAAGCAGTCTAGCGTAGCCCAGTCTACCACCGAAGCCGAGTATGTCGCTGCCGCTTCTTGTGCTTCGTAGCTTTTATGGATGGTTGCTACATTGCGTGATTTGGTCTAGATTTTAGTCGGGTTCCTTTGCATTGTGACAGCACTTCCGCCATTAGTGTAGCAAAGAACCCTGTTCTTCACTCCAAGACCAAACACATTGATGTTCGCTTTCACTTTCTTCGTGATCACTACGAGAAAGGCGACATTGATCTTAGGCATGTAGACACCCAAAACCAGCTTGCGGATATCTTTACCAAGCCTTTGCACCTCTCAACTTTTGCTAGGTTGAGAGGTGAGCTTGGTTTGTGTTTCCCCTTTTAGATGGGGGAAGCATTTTGCTTGTTGTATTAAAGACTGATGTCCGATACCCTTTGTTTTGGGTTGTTTTGTTTTGTTTTTTTTGTTCCGTCGTTTTTTAGTCTAGTTTCCTTTGCTGTTTTCGCTCAGTCTATACTAGATGCACTATTATGCTGCACTTCATGTCACTTTCATTTTCAATTGTCTATATTCTTTAGATTGAACTTATGATTGAGTAGTTTGCTCTGATGCTATATGTTGATGCTTGTTGCTTAGGCTCTCTTTGATCACTGATACATGTTGTGAGCTAAGCTATTTTTACAAATGGTGAATATGCTTAATGAACATAAAACTTGATACTTGTTCACCATTGAGATTGGCAAAACTAGCATGTCTAGAATGTGTTGAAGTCACATGTGCTATTTCATATATGCTAGGTTGCTATGTCTCTAGTTCTGAGTCTTTCACTTACTTGGTATGCTCATATTCTGCTTAAAATAAACCAAGTCCAAGTGAATTTGAAAAGATCGAGATGGGATTGCTTTGTCAGCACATCATGGTATCGAGACAGTTTCTCATTGCACATTGAGTTAAACTTGAGCCGTGTAGTGTAAGACCGAAACCGATGCTTCATGCTTCTGATTGCATATGCATAGGCTTAGCACGGTTGAAAAGTTAGGCAATGACTAGCTTTCAACCTCTCGCAATCACATGCTAAAATTGGAACTTGTGCTAATAACTGATGCAATTCTCCGATAAAATCTAAAAAACACAAGTCTATGTTTCATTCTATAGCATGATGATTGAACTTTGCTAGGGTAGTTCACCTTGTATACATGTTCAACACTTGTTTGACTTCCTGCCTACACATGTTAGTGCTATTTTGATGGTGAAACCCCTTTCTCAATGGCTTAAAACTGTTCACTAAGCTTATGTGTTCATATTTCTTATTTTGTGATCAGTTTAAGCCTTTGCTAGAATGTTTGCATGTTGCTAAGTTGCTGGATCAGCACTCTTTAGAGCATTCTTTCACTCTAACGAATATACTTGAAGCTGCTGACTTGCATTTTCGACTCATATGCATTTACTTGCTCTGATAGGCATGGCCTAGTTCCTTTTCGGTTACTTGAGCTTCTTTTCCTCTCTTTTTTGATTGCAAATTGCCCCCAAGGGGAGAATTTTGTCATATGGTGACAATTTGCAATTTGTGCTTCACTTGTTTAGGGGAGTTCTTTTAGCGAGGGGGAGCATTTCTGCTTTGTTCTTTTGAGCCTTTGCCATCGATTGGTTTGGAGCTTTCAGCTAGTTGCATCGAGCCTCTGTGCCTCTATCTTGAACGACTAGTTGTTTTCGCCAGTTTTGAGTGGTTTTGATTGGTATGGAGCTATCTGCTAGTTGTGTTGAGCCTTTGTGCCTCTATCTTGAGGGACTAGCAGTTTGCATGTTTATGCGCTTTCAGTTTCAGTTGGTAGTGAGCTTTTAGCTAGTGGTGTTGAGCCCTTTCTGCCTCTTCTTGAAGACTAGCCTGTTTTTGACTTGGTTGCGTCGAGTCATTGCCCATGTCTTTGGGAACCAAGTCTTTCGCTCTTTGTGATCGAGTTTTGCTCTTTGCTGAGTTGTTGCTCCGATCCTTTGCTTGGTTGTGTAAAACCGTTGCCCATGTCTTTGGGGACCAAGCTGTGCTTACCTCGATTTGTGCGGATACATGGGTGTATGCCGAGTTTCGAAGTGATGAGTGATTGTCAACGGGTTTGATGCGCATGTTCTTTGGCTTGTATTGTGCAGGTGTCGAGCTCGGAGACAATGATCAAGGGTAAGGTGAAGGTCAAGTAGAGACGTGTCGTGCCGACGGACCGGAGCGGGTGAAGGGCGGACATGAGGCTTGGACTGAGGGACCGGTGGCCTGAGGATCAGCTATGGTGGCTGACAGCCTGGGACAGCGACGAGCAGAGACTTGCGGGACATGGTGTGGCTCGGGTCGAGGACCTGGGGACATGTGTCGGTGGACGGGGTGCACGGGCGGTGCATCCCTTCTTCACCATGAGTTTGGTGGTTGAGCCACAAGAAAAACCACCGGTGGACGGTTTCCAGGTTTGGGCACAAAACCTGGGTGCTGCGGGTACCTGAGCGCTGGCGGGTTTCTGAGTTTGGGCCACAAAACTTAGGCGATGGACGGCTGGTTTCCCGGTTTGGGCCTCAAAACCGGGGGTTGGTCGTGTGAAGGCTGGGTTCCCGGTTTGGGCCTCAAAACCGGGGGCGAAGTCCGGGAAAAGGACAAGCAGAGCGGTGGCGGCACGTGGCGGCAATCGGTGAGGTTGCGTCGAGGCAACGCTACCAGTTGTGCGGGCGTGGCCGTCGGATCACCACCTAGCACGAGTTGGTCCAGAATAACCTTAGGGTTTAGCTGGTTCGCTCTGTAAAATAGTTAGGGGTAGTGTGCGAATTAGAATTAGGATAAGTAGGGGGAGACACCCACCTCCCAAACTATCACAGTCATTTGCTCTTTTGCTCCTAGGTTTTCCTGCTCTCCCATTCTCTGCTCTAGCAAACTGAGATCCACAGAGAACACAATCATACCTCTGTGTCCGTGAGATTTTGAGGAAGTGAGACCGTAATCTCACTATTGTAGCGTGTGGTAGCCACACGGTTGCAAATTCGTGGTTGGATGATTCGCGTTTTGTTCTTGTTCTTCGCGGGTTGCTTTTCTCCACGTTTTTTTCCGTTGATCGATCTCTCTTATCAGTACATCTTTTGCAAATCCGTTTGAACTGAGTTATTCTAGATCGTGAGGCACTTCTTTCCACCGAAGGAAATCACCTCTAACCTCACGAGCTAGTAGGATCGGTCGATTTTCGTTTTGAATCGAGTTTTTCTCCCTTTGCTCCGAATTCTTCCAATTGACCGATCTGAAGTTAGGTTCGAGCCATGATCCCTTTGGGATAGCTCACTATTCTCCTTGGAACTCCTCATACCAATTCTAAGCCTTAGCGCTTTTGATTCGGAGGAGATCGGGTGATCTTCGTGGAAGAACAGCAGGTTTCGGGGTGACCGGACGCTTGTCACGGGGTGACCGGCCGCTCAGGTTCAGAGTCCGGTTGTTGAATGTTTACACTGTGATTTTCACGATTCTGACCGGACGCACCACTTGCCCTGTGACTGGACTCGCTCATTCCACTATTCATTGGTTGGCTATTTTGACCGGACGCTGTAGACCTGACGGACGCACCTTCATTGAGAGTCCGGTCAGAAACAGTAAGGGTCCAGAACTGATTTTTCAAGACCGGACATGTCTAGTGGTCATGACCGGATGCAGGCAGAGTCCGGTCCTCTTTGTTCTGCGCGTTTTCGTTGGCGGTTTGTTCGTTCGTTGGCGGTTTGGTTTCTGTCTTTTACGTTGGGTTTCTAGGGTTGTGTTGTGTCCCGCTGTGCTTCTTGGAAGCATCCACCCTACATCTAGGGTCGTGGACACTCGCAAGCTCTAGGTTTGTTTCTGGGGTTGATTACTCGGGACAGTGGCAACAAGTTTCTGAAAAGAAATTTGAAGCTCCCATTCACCCCCCCACTGGTCGCTTTCTGGTAGCACTTCCGGTCGTTCAATTGGTATCAAAGCCAGGTTAAGGATTTTCCACCTTAGCCGGTTCCAGATCCACAGAAGGCGACATGGATCGCGGCGTGGGCAAACCGCCGTTTTTCGATGGGACAAACTATGCGTATTGGAAGATACGCATGTCGGCCTATCTCCAGAGCATCGGCTCTTCTGTTTGGGAGATTTGCAACAAGGCCGATTACGTTGTCTTGGCTGCTCGTGTTACTCAACTTCAGATGGATGAGCACGATGCCATAGCTGAGCGTGTGTAATGCTCTTTTCTCCTGTTTGAGCATGTCTGAGTTTGATCGCGTTTCTCACCTCCCCAAGGCTCGTGAGATTTGGGCGACCCTCATGCGGTTCCATGAGGTAACCACTCAAGTCAAATCTCGTTACGAGTCGCACAAGCGGGAGTATGAGAACTTTAGACACATGCCTGGCGAGAGCATAGAAAGTTTATTCGCTCGCTTTCAGGTAATTGTCAACAAGATGAGAGCGAACAAGGAGTTGTTGCCTTTCGATGATCATGAGAGAGCTTTGAAGCTTTTGCATACTCTCGATCGGTCGGTGTGGGACTCAAAGGTCCAGACGATCATCGAATCGTCTAACTATGAGACCCTCACATGCGACGAGCTCTTTAGTAAGCTTAAGTCTAGAGAGATTGACGCCATGTCGAGGGCTTCTTATGAAAATCCTTCTGGTCCGATGATGGCTTTGGTTTCTGGCTCTTGTGCTAACCCCTCTGGAGGATTTGCACTCTCTTCACTTCTTTCAGTCACAGAGGAGCAGCTGGAGTCTTTTGGGGATGATGAGATGGCTTTGCTCGCAAACCGGTTCTCGCGGTTCCACAATAACCGCATGAACCATCGCCGCGGAGGAGGACGCTCAGGATGCTTTGAGTGCGGCGACCCCGACCACTTCATCGCCAACTGTCCCAAGAAGAACAAGCAATCTGGGAAGGGCAATTATGGCACAAGTACGACTCCATGAAGCGCAAGGACAAGTACGTTCCCGCAAGCAAAGCAGAAGCGGAAGGCCGGCTTCAACAAGGATTACATCAAGAAGAAGTACTTGGAAAAGGCCCAGGCTGAGCAGCGTGCTTTCTTCGCCACGCTCAGCGATGTGGATGACTCGGATGACGACTCTGCTTGCTCAAGCGACGACGAGTCCGAGAAGAGGAAGAAGATCGAGGACAAGCTGAACGGCCTCTGCTTCTTCGCCGACAACGAGGGCTTTTGCACCATGGCTCTCGGCAAGGAGGTTGACAGCCGGCTGGAGGAGATCCCTCGGAACGACGACGACGACACCTCCCAGGTATCTCAGACCCCCGATGAACTTTCTGCTAAGGTCGAGAAACTTACTGCCGCGCTTCTTAGTCAAGATAAGCTGCTTAGGCGTGCTGCTAGAGAGCGCAAGGAGTTTAGGCAGAAGTGGGAGGACACGGTGAAGGAGCTTGAGTTTGCTAGGTCCACCGTGGTCGTTTCTGAGGAGGGTGAGTGCGAGATGTGCTCCACACACATGACTGATCTTCTTACTTTGAGAAGTAAGTATGCTGTGTTGGTAGGAGAGGTGGATGATCTTAAAGCTAGATCCTCGCTGTTCGGTGCCTGCAAGTTCTGTGTGGGCTTGCAATCCGAGTTGGCAGAGAAGAATGCCAAGATTGTGTCTCTTGAGAAGGCCAGCTCGGGTAGCACGTGTGTGTCTAGATGCGCTTTGTGTGAGGGTTTGGAGATGGAGATAGCCAATGTGAAGCATGACAAGATGCAAACCGAGGAGGAAAACACATACTTCAGACCATCTTGTCATGGGTGTCTTGTGGTGAGCCGCAGCTCGGGATGATGATCTCTCAGTTCAAGCATGCTGCTGGTGGACCTGGTGTAGGTTTTGCTCAGGGCATTGATGCTTCTTCTTTTGGCAAGATTGGTGAGTTGAGTGGCCTTAACCCGAGTGAGAAGCCCAACTCCACCACTACTCGCAAGCTTACCAAGATACCATCCAAAGAGCCTCTCAAGCCTAACACCAAGGATGGAGTGTATGAGGAACCTCCGAGAGCTCCACCCAAGAAACAAATGTGGCATCCCAAACCCAACCACCTGAAAAAGAAGCCTGACACAATGCCACCTATCGAAGAGGAGCTTATGCCACAGAAGGGCAATGTGATCCACCCACTACCGTGAGTACCAACAACCCTATGAGAGAGTGGGTGAGGTACCATTGTGAGCACTGTGGGAGAGATGGACACTTGAGTGAGTTCTGTTTTCAGCACAAGAGAGAGGAGCGTCGTGCCATGGAGATGAACAATGCGGACATGTACCATCCTTTCCATGATGTACATGTGCTGAATGTTCAGAGGAGAGCTGCTAGGCCTAAAGGTGCAGTGCCTCAAGGTCCTAGGCGTCAGGGAGGTGTTGCCCTGCGGGGTCCTGACTCTGCAGGATACGGACCCCGTGGCGATGGCTTTGTTGAGCATTACCCTCCACCGCGTTTTGAGTATCGTGATGGACGCTCTTTCCTTAGCGGACCACGTTCTCCTGTACGTGGTGATCGGTTTCCCCATAGGCGTGCTAGGAATGGTTTTTCTACTAACCGTTCTTTTGAGCAGCCGGCCCAAACTGGTACTCGTCATACTTCACTAACCCCAGTGTTGGACCGTATGATCACCCTATGTCTTTTTATTGATGTAGGTAAAATGATTGGAGGACATTTCTTTGGTGTATTCCGGTTGCTCGAGACACATGACCGGAAATGCCAAGTGGTTCTCCAATCTTAGTCCTGTTACCGGAAAGGAGTTTATCACCTTCAGTGACAATAGCAAAGGTAAAGTGTTGTCTCGTGGGTCGGTGCGAGTTAATGAGCACTTTGTGTTGCGCGATGTTGCTCTTGTTTCTAACTTGCATTTTAACTTCTTTCTGTTCGCAACTTTTTGATGATGACTATGAGATTCGTTTTAAACCGAATCTCAGTCGTATTTTGGATCCTCAGGGCAATCTTGTTTGTTTGATTTTTCCCTTTGGGAAAGTCTCCGTGCGAATTTCTTGGAATCGTTTGGAGTTCTCGTTGTCTCTTGGCTGGACCTTCCTCCTCTGATCTTTGGAAGTGGCATAGGAGACTAGGTCACCTGAGCTTCGACTTGCTTGCAAGACATAGCTCACTTGGCTTAATCCGAGGATTGCCCAAGTTGTCCATGGAGAACGATCTTGTTTGCCATTCTTGTAGACATGGGAAGATGGTCGCCGCTCCCCACCATCCAGTGACTCAGGTCATGACTAAGCGCCCTGGAGAGCTTTTACACATGGATCTTGTTGGTCCGGCTCGGGTGAGCTCGGTTGGGGAAAGTGGTACGTGCTTGTTGTTGATGATGATTTTCGAGATATTTGTGGGTCTTCTTTTTAGCTGAGAAGACTGAGACCTTCTCTTTTGCTCGCAATCTGATTTGCGTCTTCAGAATGAGTTCCCTTTGAAATCAATACGAGCTATTCGTAGTGATAATGGTTCCGAATTCAAGAATTCGGACTTTGAGAAGTTTTGTAACACTTTGGGGTTAGAGCATCAGTCTTCTTCCCCTACACACCGCCACAAAATGGTGTTGTAGAGAGGAAGAATCGGACCCTTGTAGAGATGGCTAGGACGATGCTCGATGAGCATAGGACTCCTAGGCGATATTGGGCCGAAGCTATGAACACTGCATGCTATATTTCCAATCGCATTTTCCTCCAAGCTTCTTGAAAAAGACTTCTTATGAGTTGTGTTTTGGAAGACAGCCCAAAGTGAGTTATTTTAGAGTTTTTGGTTGCCACTGTTTTATACTTAAGAAAGGCAACCTGGACAAATTTGAGTCTCGTTTTTGACGGTGTATTTTTGGGTTATGGCACTCACACTCGAGCTTATCGTGTACTTAACCTTGATACTAACCGAGTCATAGAGACATCCGATGTCACCTTCGATGAGACCATGGTTTGTCCTTCTTCTCGATTTGAGCGTGCAGGTGATCATGAGGTTGGTGAGCCTCTTTTTGATGACGAGGACGAGGGTGCTGAAGGGATGGATGATCCAGCACCTCCTCCATCTGCTGTGCCACAAGGAGCGGCTTCAACTACGACTCACGGCCCCGACCCTTCTTCCTCTAATACTTGGGGGTCGTGGGATCCGCCGCCTCGGGCTGTACCATTCGTACCCGGGGAGGCACCAGCTGCTGTTGAGGGGGAGGTATCTTCAGCTCAGGAGGCGCCACGACACATTCAGCGCCAACACTCGCCTCAACAGATGATCGGCAGCATCGGCGAACGTGTCACTCGGTCTAGGTCACAACAAATCTCACACTTTGCTCATTCTGCATTTGTTGCTGATTTTGAACCCGAGATGTTGGACACGCTTTGACGGATCCGGATTGGGTCAAGGCCATGCATGAGGAGTTAGAGAATTTTGAGCGAAATCGGGTTTGGGTTCTGGTTCCACCTCCTCCTGAGTGTAATCCTATTGGGACAAAATGGGTTTTCAAAAACAAACAAGGAGAGGATGGCCACATTGTGAGGAACAAGGCCAGACTTGCAGCTAAGGGTTATAGTCAGAAGGAGGGGATAGACTATGAGGAGTCTTTTGCTCTTGTAGCTCGTTTGGAGGCTATTAGGATACTCTTGGCTTTTGCTGCATCCAGAGTGTTGGTGACACGCTTGCCCTACCTCCGCACACGTGCAGGGGAGTGGCGAAGGTGGCCAATCGTCAGAACTGAACGAAGGTACAAAGGAAACGGGAACAGTGATGTTGTGGCTCTATTCCCGAAAAAACCATCCCGCATTACACTGTTCACCCCCCGGTGGTTTTATAGGGGATACCAAGGGGCACCGACCAAATTACAAAAGGGTACAGGAAAGATTCCTCTGCGCTACACAATAGAAGGGCAAAATCATACAAGCACACAACGTATTGAAAACCTAGCTTGCCCTCCTCCTGCGTCCGCCGCCATCCGGCTCGCGTTTACCCTCGCGAGAACGCGAGGGTCGATCTCCGGCTCGCGGAATCATCCTCCAGTCGCGAGGTCCGCGTCCGCTCACCATCCGTGGAGCCTGAGCCTCCTGGCGAGGGCGTGTGGGACGTGCGAAGGTCGCTTTCAGTGTTCCGCACGCCTTTAACCTCCAAGAATTGTTAATCATCCAAGGGTCGGGCCAATGCTCGAGGGTTAGAAAAAAGGGCCGAGGGGCTTATCAGGCGATGAGGGTTTTCTCAAAGGGAAACAGGGCATTAGCGAGGGTCGCTTTCTGACTCAGCCCGCGCGACGTCACTGCCTAGGGTTTTCCCCAACAGTAGCCCCGATGGCTTGGATCTAAAAACGATTGATCTTAGGCCCAAGCAGCGCCTTTGTTTGGAAATGAACAGTGTCCTCGGTAGCGACGCCCGCGGCTGCTTGTGGATCAGCCCGTTTGTTTTTGCTTGCGGTGTTAGAGGTCCGTTTCGTTTTCTGTGCCGCATCTTTGGGATTCGTGCCGAGTTTGTCATGTTGGATGGTCCGTGCCTTGGCCTATATAAGGGTGGGGTTGGTGGTCGATTTGAACTCGTGCCCTCCAGTTGCTATAGCCGACCTGCTGCTACGATTTGCTTGTAGCGAAGGTTTGTTTTAGCTTGTGTGCGAAGGTTGAGATAGGCGCTCGTTGTTCGAAGTTATAGTCAGCTGAAGAGATGGCTAGGTTGAAGCAGACTGCGGCTCGCGCTGTGACTCCGACTGCCTCGGATGAAGAGATAACCTTCGAGTTTGGCATTAGCCGAGTCTGTAGTTCGGAGTTGGCAGCTTATGTGAAGAGGGGTTGGATCGAAGATGGAAAGGCGAGGACTAGTGCTGGAGAGATTATTCCGAAGCCGGACGCTGATGAGGTTGTTTTGTTTGAAGAGTTTTTTTGTTGCTGGTCTGCGCTTCCCTGCTGCCTCTTTTGTGACCTCGGTTTTACAGAGGTTTAACCTGAGGTTCCATCAACTGACACCTTCGTGCTTTACGAAGATGTCGGTGTATGTTTGGGCGTGCCGCTCCCAGGGCATTGTCCCTCATGTCGAGGGTTTTATTCGCACTCATCGTGTGCATATGCAGCCTCGGAAGATTGTTGATGGTGAAGGTAAACCAGCCTCGGACAATTTGTGGTGTACACCTTCTGCCATCGCGCCGGATCGGAGCTGCCGGTGCAAGCCCAGAAAAATAGGTGGAGCAGTGGATGGCAAGAGTTCTGGTTCTACTACAAGCTTAGTGGCAACGCCGAGCTCTGTGGTGAGCTCCCACTGCTCGGTGACGTAAGCGCCGAAGCTAAGATGAGCGTTGAGGCGCACGCTGTTGTTGACTGTCTAAGGGTGGTGGCGCGCTCTCAGTGTGCTCGAGATTTAGTCGAGGAGTACTGCTGTGCCAAGGTTTGGCCCCTCAACCGGAGGCAGGTATGGTTTGTAGTCGAGGATGACCCTAAGTACGAGGGTAAGGGTTTGAAGAAGCCGAAGGTTGATTTGAACAAGGTTTGGGAAAAGACTCTCGCGAAGTTTTCGAGGTGCGAGGATGGAGTCGAAGCCGTCTACAGCGTGTTCAGCAGAGGGCGGAGGAACTTGTTGGGAAGTTGTCCACTTTGGAGGTTAAGGCTATCCACAGCTCGGTGGGTAGCGGAGGTCGAGTCAACAGGCTGTTCGACATTCTTGGGATCCAGTATGCTGACTGGCCTGCTCCTTCGAGCGAGGATGCGCCAAAGAAAAGGAAACGTGCTGCTGCGGAGGAGAAAGAGATTGTTTCGCGGCCGAAAAGGGGTCGTGGTCGAGGCCGCGGTGGCGCCGGTGGCCGAAAGAAAACTCTTGCGACAAAAGTCGCTGTTGTCTCGGGCGTTACCGGAACTTCGTCCTCTTCGGCGTCGTTTCGTTAGGGAGTGGCCGAGGCTTTGCGAAGGTTGGAGGGCAGGTGCCCCGAGTTGGGGGTATTGGCGCCCTGATCATGTTTCGGACGATGAAGACGTCTCCGATGATGTCGAGAAGGAGGAGGAGAAAGATGTTGAAAAAGAGTCGGACACTGAAGATGACTCATCTAGCGAGGATAGCGGCACCTCGAGTAGCGAAGATGACTCTGATGATGTGTGTCTATCGAAGATGATCGTGGGAAAAGATTGCCTCGTCTAGTGCTGGTGCTGCGGCTGCTCGAAGTACCGATGATATCATTCGGGACTTCGAGCCAGAGAGTCCTCCACGAGGGTCATTTCCCGAGTTTGCTGGCTCGCACATATGGGTCGATGGTTTCGAGTTTTCTGGTGATCTTGAATCTGAACGGACCCCCGGAAAGAGGCCGTATGGCGAGGCTAGCCGATCAAGCCTTCCTTATTTCGCCAAGAAGATTGGAGTCTGTGATCCGGCGACGGAGCTTTTTACGAGTCCGGACCTTCGAGAGTGCCATTTACAATGTGTTCCGGAGGAAGGCGTTTTCTTGGTCGGGTGTTTAACCGTATTTGTGTGCCGGAGCGGAGCTTCGACTGGCCAACGAGCCCTTGGACAACCTTCACGATGACATCGATGTCAAAGTGGCTGAGTTGATGCTCCTTAACCGTTCGGCGCGCCGGAGGGCGAGTTATAATCTTCACCATTTGAATGACCGGTTGATTGAAGTTGAAAAAGATAATAAGGACCTTCGCCAAAGTTTGGAGAATAAGGAGATTGAGCTCAAAGCTGCTTTAGAGAAAGTTAAGAAGTCTCAAGAGGAAGCACAGGGGGTGCAAATAGTAACACTGAACTCCTGGCTGCTTGCCGACAAAAAGACAAGGATTTGCTAGCTGCAAACAGTCGCATACAAGAGCTGTCCTCTAGTTGACTTCTCGCTCCGAAGCTTGGCAAAAAAGCATGGGGGAGGTGAAGAGTAAAATTGACACCTGCTTGACTGAGGCCGGCGGCTCTGCTGGTGAGCCGTTACCTGCCGTTGATGCTGTGGCATTCGAAGGTTGGCTTAAAAATGAGCTGGATGTTTTCAGTTCTTTGGTTGATAATGCAGCCGACTTCGGATGTTACGCTGGAGCTTTGGCCATGGCTGGGACCCTTCGCCAAGCAGACTGTGAGCACCTTGGAAAATCAGGAAGCCGAACCACGTCTTCCTAACTGTTGACGAGGTTCGTCAAATGAAGGTTGATGATGCGGAGGTTCGAAACTGCGCGATGCGCTTGCTCCGGAGGTTTTGGATCAACGGAGGTGGACGCGCCCTCGCTTTCGAAGAGGCAGCGGAAGCTACTCGTCAGGTATCAACTTGTATGAGATGTTCGTTTGATGTTTCTATTTCATGGACGATCATACTGGTATTTAATTCGGTGGTCTATTTTTGCAGGCTCGAAAAGATGCACTGCCTTCGCCGAGCGCGACTGAGGATGTTGGCGGGCGCTCCAAGTCTGCTCCTGCGCCCAGTTCTGCGGAGGTTCCACCAGCGGAGGAGGTACCCTCGGCTGGGGATGCTCCAGTGACGGAGAAACCAACGTTAAAGAGGCGGCGACGGATGAAGCACCTGCTGAGGGCTTGGATGTTACCACTGGCGAAGGTTTGGATGCTGCGACTGGCGAGACTGGGGCCGACGAGCAGGGGGAGCCGAGCAGGTGTGAAAGCTTAGGATTTGCTCGAACGAGAGGGTTATTTTGTAATATGTGTTGTAGTTGGAATGACTTGATGACACTGAGACACTTTTAATTCTGTGAAAATGCAGGTTCCTGATGGAACCGTGCTAGAAGTGTTTGATGTGACGCCGTTGACGCTGAATTATCAAGATACTTTTATAACTGGTGAATCGTGGGCTCGGGCTAGGCTTAAACACCCTTCGCTGTCTTTTGAACGATTCTGGTGGTCGAAGGTGCGGAGGTATGATTTGAAGAACAACAGATCGAGTCATTTTTGGCGCGAGGCAGATTATACTGATCGACAGGCCACACGGTATTTGTTTGGTTCATCTTCGTCCTCGCAAGCTGTTGTTGATGATGATATTGATGAGAAGATAGCTCTGGATTATTTGTTGGGCGAAGCAAACTAGATCTAGGTTCGGATGGATCGCTTGTGGTTCCGAAAGAGGAACCTTCGGAAGTTAGTGAAGTAAATCGTAGATATATGTATAGGGCGAGGGTTTTGTCCGGGGAGCTGCCAATTGTTCCTGCAGCCTCTTTGTTGTGGGGACCCATAGTTCCGGTGGATATAGGATTTGAGGAGGGTATCGAAGGTTTGGATGATTTGATGTTGATTGAGGGTGGTGATGGTTCCTTGTAGTTTTATTCTTTTTATTGATTGTATATCACACTGTGGTCAGAAGCGAACAATTTGTGAGTTGTTCTGAGGAGGCGCTATTCATTTTTTGCAATTTGATGAATGATGTATAGTTGACTCTCGAGGCTCGCTTTTCGCTTAAGAGAGGGTTTTCAGAAACAGCGACGCCCCCTTTATTTTTAGCGAAGCACGCTTAACTCATTTGTAAGCTGATTAGAAAAACAGCGACGCCCCCTTTTCTTTTAGCGAGGCTCGCTTAACGCTTTTGTAAGCTGATTGAAAAAAACAGCGACGCCCCCTTTTCTTTTAGCGAGGCTCGCTTAACGCCTTTGTAAGCTGATTAGAAAAAACAGCGACGCCCCCTTTTCTTTTAGCGAGGCTCGCTTAACGCTTTTGTAAGCTGATTGGAAAAACAGCGACGCCCCCTTTTCTTTTAGCGAGGCTCGCTTAACGCTTTTGTAAGCTGATTGGAAAAACAGCGACGCCCCCTTTTCTTTTAGCGAGGCTCGCTTAACGCTTTGTAAGCTGACTAGAAAAAACACGACGCCCCCTTTTCTTTTAGCGAGGCTCGCTTAACGCTTTTGTAAGCTGATTGGAAAAAACAGCGATGCCCCCTTTTCTTTTAGCGAGGCTCGCGTAATGCTTTGGTTTTGCTGGGGTACTCGACTTTTGGACTTCGCACCTCCCCTTGTCTTTGGTGGAGGTGAGGTTTGCTTTGCGAGCCCCTGGCGTTTTTTGTGAGGGTGCTCGACTTTTTTGGACTTCGCGCCTCCCTTGTCTTAGGTGGAGGTGAAGTTTGCTTTGCGAGCCCCTGGTGTTTTTTGCGAGGGTGCTCGACTTTTTTGGACTTCGCGCCTCCCCTTGTCTTGGTGGAGGTGAAGTTTGCTTTGCGAGCCCCTGGCGTTTTTTGCGAGGGTGCTCGACTTTTTTGGACTTCGCGCCTCCCTTGTCTTAGGTGGAGGTGAAGTTTGCTTTGCGAGCCCCTCGCATTTTTGCGAGGGTGCTCGACTTTTTTGGACTTCGCGCCTCCCTTGTCTTAGGTGGAGGTGAAGTTTGCTTTGCGAGCCCCTGGCGTTTTTTGCGAGGGTGCTCGACTTTTTTGGACTTCGCGCCTCCCCTTGTCTTAGGTGGAGGTGAAGTTTGCTTTTCCCAAGTTTGCTTCGAAAAAATTTATGTTTCGAAGCAATCTTCGGTGTTTTTCATCGATTGTAAGCGCTCTTGGATAAGGGCTGCTTTTATCGATGTTTATGGAAAACTAACAAAAAACTTTAGAGTTTTGTTTTTTCGGGGGTTGATGCCTTTATTAAGGACTTGGAAACTGCCTCGTTAAAAAACCTTACGCCCCTTCGTAAGGAAAAAGAGTGCAGCGCCTTTGTTTTGGTTACAAGCATGGTGCTGAAAGAAAAAGTGACTGAAGGCATATTACAAGTTGCGAGGGCTCGCTAAGGCTCCGCTATGGGTAGTATTTGCGAAGGTCGTCGACATTCCAGGTGTGAGGCAGGATGTTTCCCTCGCTGTCGGAGAGGTGAAAGGAGCCGGGACGATTGCATTCTACTATTAAGTATGGACCCGTCCACTTTGGCTGAAACTTTCCCGCCATGTTGGCGTTTTGCTTTCGAATGAGAACGAGGTCACCCTTCTTTAGTTCTTTGATTCTCACCTTTTTGTCTCTCCATTTTTTTGTTTCTTCCTGATACTTGCGTAGGTTGTGCACTGCGTTGCATCTTGTTTCTTCAAGTAAATCTTTGTCTAGCAGTTGGTTTTGTTCATCTGTTTCGAGGGTTGTTCTGATTGATCCATGCTTCAACTCTTCTGGTAACATAGCTTCTTCCCCAAACAGAAGCCTGAAAGGGGTGAATTTGTGGCTCTGCATTCCGAGGTGTTATGGGACCAGGTGACCGAGGTTAGTTCATCTGCCCACTTTCCCTTGGGCCTGCCTTGCAATTTTTGGATATGGCTTGGAAAATTGTTGCATTGGCTCTTTCAACTAAGCCATTGGATTGAGGGTGGCGGACTGAGGCGAAGCACAAAGTTGTTCCGATTTGTGCGCAGAATTCTTTGAAGACCTCGCTGTCAAACTGAGTGCCATTGTCGACAGTTAGGTATTTGGGACCCCGAACCGACACACTAATTGCTGCCAGAAAAACTTCTTCACGGCCAGGGAGGTGATGGAAGCCAGCGGTCTAGTTTCAATCCACTTCGTGAAGTATTCCACAGCTACCACTGCGTAGCGGAGGTTTCCTGGAGCTGTTGGTAATGGACCAACGAGATCCATTGCCCATCTTTGCAAAGGCCAAGTTGGGCAAATCAGAGTTGTTGGAGCCCCTGGGGCGTTTTGTGTTTTTGCCGTTAGTTGGCAACCCTCGCATCGTTTGACGATGCCTTCTGCATCTTTTATTGCTATTGGCCAGTAGAAACCTTTTCGGAAGGCTTTTCCAACTAACGCCCTTGGGCCGTTATGTGAACCACAGATACCTTCTTGAATAAGCTTGAGGATGTCATTTCCTTCAGTTTGTGACACGCATTTGAGCCATGGCGAGGTTACGAAGCTTTGAACAGGATGTTGTCCACAATTTTGTACCCTCGAACTCTTTGTTTTAGTCTGTTTTCTTCCTCTTTGGACTCGGGTTCAAGTAACCCGTTGATATAGGCCATGATGGGTGCTCTCCAGTCTTGATCTGGATCACATTGATCAGCTTCGCATTTCTTTCGGAGGCTTCAAATGCTGGTTGAGTTGTTACCTCGTGAAACACGTCAGGGGGCAGAGGTAGTTGTTGTGCTGCTGCTTTGGCAAGGCTGTCTGCCTCGTTGTTTTCGACCTCGGTATTGCTTTCACAGTTATGCCGAGGAAAAGGATTCTAACCTTCGGACATATTGGAAGTATTTTTGTAGCTCTGGGTCTTTTGCCTTGTAATTTTTCTCAATGTGTCCCGCGATGACTTGGGAGTCTGTTTTGATGACCGCCCTTCGGACTGATAAAGATCGAAGCTTAGAGAGTGCTAGTATTACAGCTTCGTATTCTGCCGAGTTGTTTGTGCACTTGAAGTCGAGTCTTTTTGCGTGTCTTAACTTCGACCCGGATGGCAAAACTAGAATAGCCGAGGCTCCTGCTCCAGTTGCTCCCCAGGCTCCATCGACGTACACAATCCAAAACGGATCTGATTGGGCTCCATCTCTACGAGGGTCTGGGGTCCATTCGGCTATGAAATCTGCTAGAGCCTGCGACTTGATCGTTGTTCTTCCCACGAAGGTTATGGCATAGCTGTTCAGTTCGACTGCCCATTTTGCTATTCTGCCGACTGCCTCATTGTTCTTGAAAATGTTCTCGAGGGGGTATGCTGATGGTACTTGGATTTCGTGTGCCTGGAAATAGTGTTTTAAATTCCTTGAAGCCATGACCACAGCGTATGCTACCTTTTCGAGCTCTGAGTAATTTCGTTTGGGACCCTCGAGGGTTTCTGACACAGTAGACCGGGGCCTGTCTGATTTTGCTGTTTTCGTGCAAGTCTTTGACCAATACTGCGTTGGCTGCCTGAGGCGAGGCTGCGGCATACAGCAGTAGAATGTCCCCTTTGTTCGGGCTGGTTAAGACGGTCAAGTTGGTGAGGTACATTTTCAAGTCCTCGAACGCTTTCTGCTGCCGAGGTCCCCAATTGAATGGAGTTGTGCTTCTCAATGTTTCGAAGAAAGGTAACCCTCGCTCAGCTGATCTGGAGATGAATCTGCTGAGTGCTGCTAAACGGCCTGACAGGCGCTGAGCTCCTTTTTTGGTTGTGGGGGTTCCATGTTTATGATTGCGTCAATTTTTTGGGATTGGCTTCAATTCCCCTTGTTGAGACGATGCAGACTAGTAATTTTCCTTCGCTTACCCCGAAAACACATTTTTCGGGGTTTAGTTTCAATCTGGCTGACCGAAGGCTGTTGAACACTCTTGCAAAATCTGAGATGTGGTTTTCTTTTTCTTCGCTTTGGACAATCAAGTCATCGACGTAGGCGGAGATGGCGTGTTCATCTTTGAAGACTTCAGATGTCATGCGAGCGAAGGTTGATGATCAGCATTTCTGAGGCCTTCTGCCATTCTTCGAAAGCAAAAAGTGCCCGAAGGTGTAATGAAGCTTGTTTTTTCCTCATCTTCTTCATTCATCCAGATCTGGTGGTACCCTGAAAAACAGTCGAGGAGAGAAAGCATTGGCAACCAGCTGCTCTGTCGACCAAGGTACTTATGTTAGGCAGGGGAAAGTCATCCTTCGGACAGGCTTTGTTCAGGCATGTGAAATCTACACACATTCTCCATTTCTTGTTCTTTTTCTGGACTAGGACCACATTTGATAGCCATGCTGGGTATTTGACTGGGCGGATGACCCCTGCGTCCAAGAGTCTTTTTACCTCTGCCCTTGCTGCCTCTTTCCTTTCTTCTGACATTTTGCGAAGCTTTTGCTTGACTGGGCGGTGTCCTGGCTTTATGTTTAGGCTGTGCTCGATCAGAGTTCTGTTTACTCCCTTGAGGTCCTCTGCAGACCAAGCGAAGGTGTCGGAGTTTTCCTTGAGGAAGCAGACGAGGTTATTTTCTGACTGGGGGTTGAGGTTGGCTGAGATGAATACTTTCCTTCCTGAGTTGCCCTCGAAGAGTTGGACTTGTTTAGTCTGTTCTTTGGGTGATGCTTTTACTCTGTGATGCATACTTCACCTTCGTCGCTGAGGTTTGTAGCTCGAGGCTTTGACAAATTGTGGACATTGCGTTGCCCCGGTGCTACTGTTCCTTCAGCTGCTCTTGCAATGTCTTGGTCTCCGTATACTGCCATGACCCCCTTCAGAGCAGGTAGCTTCATGCAGAGATATGCAGGGTGGATTACAGCGTTGAACGCATTGGTGACGCCTCGGCCGAATATTGCATTGTAAGGATAGAACATGTCAACCACGTGAAGGTTATGTGCTCAGTTCTGCAATTCAGTTGATCTCCGAAGGTAACGGGCAGAGATATTTTTCCAACAGCTCTTACTTGTTGCCCGCCGAAGCCGTATAGTGGGTTGTCGGAAGGTTGCAAGAGGTTTCTGTCGAAGGTTGTGGCGAACAAAATGTCTGCGGAGCTTCCTGTGTCGACGAGAATTTTGGTGACTGTCCACCCTGCTAAGTTAGTCTCGATCACCATTGCATTAGTGTGAGGGTAATCCCTTAACTTCATGTCACTGGAATCGAAGGTTATTGGGATGTGAGACCATCGGCCGAATTTGTGCGGTCCTTCGACGGCTACATGATGTACTCTTCGAGCATGTTCTTTCTTTTGCCTCTTGTTGCCATAATCTTCGTTGGAGCCTCCGGTGATAGCTAGTATCACACCGAAGGTTGATGTTGGGTTGTTGATGGTTGTCTGGGTTTGGGCTTCGGATTTGACAGGTTGGGGGGCTGGCAGGGCCGGTACTGGTGGTGGTGGTGGTAGAGTGTTGCTCACTTGCTGGTTGGTTGGGTTTGAGGGGTTGTTGGGAATGTGACAGTGTATGGCACGTTTTGCCGTTGAGGAAAAGAGGTGGTTGATATGAGGTGTGGTTGTAGTGTGGGTGTTGAGAGTAAAAAGGTTGGTGCGAGGTGGTACGGTGGAGGGTTGTGTTTTGTGGGTGGTGTGTGGGTGGGTTTGGGTTGAAGTTGGTTTTCTGGTATGATTGATGGTTCTGTTTTCTGTTGAAGAGGCTCTTTTGGACTCCTGGTACTCTTTCCCTCTGGCGAAGCACTCGCATTGCTTTGTTGTGTGCCCCTTTCCTGGTCCACATAAATGACAGTACATTTTGGCCGGGTCCCTCTGTTGGTTTCTTTGGTCAGGCGGGGGTGGAAATCCATGTGGGTTTTCGTTGTCTGAAGGCTGAGTGCCTCTTCTATGGTCTTCGATTGGATTTGCCTTGTTGATCGCTCCAACGTTGCTCTGATCTAGGCGAGGGTTGTTCTCTCTCGCTTGGGGCCTCTGCTGTGGTTTCTGCTGCGACCTTCGAGCATCGGATTTTGCCCAGAAATCCATGTCCGCTCTACAGTACCTTTCCATTGTATCGTGAAGCTCTTCGATTGTGTTTGCTGGTTTTCTGGCGAACTTTGATGAACATGGGCCTGGGCGCAGGCCGCTGACTGCAGCGAGCATCACGGCCTCATCGGATATTCCCGGAGTTCTTGCTCTAATCTAGATGAACCCTCGCCAGTAATCTTGCAATGGTTCGCGCTCTTCTTGTTTGTAGTTGAACAGCTCGATGGGGTTTGATGGGGCTGCTGTGATACCCTTGAAGTTTGTGCAGAGTCTGTCTCTGAGGTTGGCCCAGGAATCCACTGTTCCGGGGCGAAGGTTGCTGTACCATGTCTGCGCGATGTCACGAAGGATGATTACAAAAGACTTCGCCATTGTTGACTCGTCTCCTCCTGCTGCAGCGACTGCCGCTTCATAGCTCATTATGAATTGGCGAGGGTCAGTGAGTCCGTCATAACGGGGCAGATTTTGTGGATTGTAGTATGGTGGCCAGGGTTGGGTTTGCAGTATTTGGAGAGTGGTGATCTTGGGTCGTAGGGCATCTGGTGTTGTTGGGCCCTTCGCTGAATGCGAAGGTTTGGCTCTCGCTCTTCTGGCTAAAGTTGGCGGAAAGTTGGAGGTGGTGGGGGTGGTGGTGGCTGACGAGCGTTGCCCTGTCCCTGCCCAACATTCTCCTCTCGAAGTGGCGGCATTTGCCTATCATCCAGTCCTCGGCTTCGGCCTCAGCTGCTGCGAGGGACTCCTCCATTCGGCGGAGCTGCTCTCTTGCTTCATCCGCCTTTTGCCTGATAAGGCGCAGCCGGTTGTGCCTTTCAAGCTGGTCCAGACGTCTCTTCTTCCCTGCAACTCAGCTTGGAGTCTTTCCAGGGCTCGAGGCCCAATTCCTCTTCGTCTCCTCCCTTGCCTTCTCCTGAAGTGTGGGGGTGCGCTGTGTCTCCGTCCGGGTATGAGGGCCCTGGACTTCTGAATCTGGGGTCACATCTTCTGCTCCCGAGGGTTCCACTATCTCTTCAACAGGTGGAATACCGCCGCGGCCTCTCTAGTCGTGCGATGGTCTCTGGTAGTGGACGCTCTTCTGTTTCCCGCCATCTCGAACTCCGTTCCCCACGGACGTCGCCAAACTGTTGGTGACACGCTTGCCCTACCTCCGCACACGTGCAGGGGAGTGGCGGAGGTGGCCAATCGTCAGAACTGAACGAAGGTACAAAGGAAACGGGAATAGTGATGTTGTGGCTCTATTCCCGAAAAAACCATCCCGCATTACATTGTTCACCCCCCGGTATTTATAGGGGATACCAAGGGGCACCGACCAAATTACAAAAGGGTACAGGAAAGATTCCTCTGCGCTACACAATAGAAGGGCAAAATCATACAAGCACACAACGTATTGAAACCCTAGCTTGCCCTCCTCCTGCGTCCGCCGCCATCCGGCTCGCGTTTACCCTCGCGAGAACGCGAGGGTCGATCTCCGGCTCGCGGAATCATCCCTCCAGTCGCGAGGTCCGCGTCCGCTCGCCATCCGTGGAGCCTGAGCCTCCTGGCGAGGGCGTGTGGGACGTGCGAAGGTCGCTTTCAGTGTTCCGCACGCCTTTAACCTGCAAGAATTGTTAATCATCCTGAGGGTCGGGCCAATGCTCGAGGGTTAGAAAAAAGGGCCCGAGGGGCTTATCAGGCGATGAGGGTTTTCTCAAAGGGAAACAGGGCATTAGCGAGGGTCGCTTTCTGACTCAGCCCGCGCGATGTCACTGCCGAGGGTTCTTTCTCCCAACACAGAGGGTTTCAACTTTTTAAAATGGATGTCAAGAGTGCCTTCTTAAACGGCTACATAGAAGAAGAGGTGTATGTCGAACAACCCCCCGGTTTTGAAAATCCCAAGTTTCCAAACCATGTCTTTAAACTTCACAAAGCTTTGTATGGTTTGAAACAAGCCCCTAGAGCCTGGTATGATTGGTTGAAAACCTTTTTTCTTGCTAAGGGCTTTAAAATGGGATGTGTGGATAAACGCTCTTTCTCCTCAAGCAAGACAATGATACTCTCTTGGTCCAGATTTATGAGGGTGATATCATTTTCGGTGGTTCTTCTCATGCTTTGGTTACCAAGTTTGCAGACACTATGAGCAGGGAGTTTGAGATGAGCATGATGGGCGAGCTAACGTTTTTCCTCGGGTTGCAAATCAAGCAATCCCGAGAGGGGACGTTCGTGCACCAGGGCAAGTACACTAAGGACGTGTTGAAGAAGTTCGATATGAGTGAGGCCAAGCGTCTTCCAACACCCATGTCAACCACGACAGCCCTGGATGCGGACAAGGATGGAGAAGCGGTGGACCAGAAGGAGTACCGAAGTATGATCGGGTCGCTGCTGTACCTGACGGCGACACGTCTGGACATCCAGATCGCGGTGTGTCTTTGCGCACGATTTCAGTCGTCGCCGCGCACCTCTCACCGTCAGGCGGTCAAGCGCATTATGAGCTACTTATGCTTCACTCTAGAGTTTGGGATTTGCTATTCTTCTTCCTCCACCCTCTCCCTTTGTGGTTATTCTGATGCCGATTTTGCTGGTTGCCATATTGAGCGCAAGTCCACTTCTGGGACTTGTCAGTTTATTGGTTCTTCTCTTGTATCGTGGTCTTCTCGCAAGCAGTCTAGTGTCGCCCAGTCTACCACGGAGGCTGAGTATGTTGCTGCAGCTAGCTGCTGTTCCCAGTTGCTTTGGATGATGGCCACTTTGCGTGATTTTGGTCTAAGTTTCTCTCGCGTACCTTTGCTTTGTGACAGCACGAGTGCTATTAGCGTTGCTAAGAACCCCGTGCTGCACTCTAAGACCAAACACATTGATGTGCGCTTTCATTTTCTGTGAGACCACTATGAGAAGGGTGATATCGACCTTCGCCGTGTCGATACTCATCATCAGTTGGCTGATATTTTCACCAAGCCTTTGGACCAATCAACTTTGCTAGGTTGAGAGGTGAGCTTGGTGTGTGTTTCCCCTTTTAGTTGGGGGAAACATTTTGGTTCTTGTATCATAGACTGACTTCTTTTCTTTTCTTTCACATTTCAGATAGGTTAGTCTTTGCATATCATGCATCTTTATTTTCTGAGCTTCATCCATATAAGCTTTAGAATGTGATTATGCTTCATCTAGTATGCTCTGATGCTTTTTGATGATGCTTGTAGCTTATGCTTTCTGATTCTGATATATATTTTGTGAGCTGAGCTATTTTTGAATGGTGAAACTGCTTAAGGAACATAAAACTTGACACTGTTCACCATTGAGATATGCAACTAACATGTGTAGAATGTATTGAATTCACTCGTGCTTTTCATATATGCTAGGTTGCTATGTCTCTAGTTCTGAGTCATTCACTTGCTTGGTATGTTCATATTCTGTCAATAAAATTGAACCAAGTTTGAAGTGAATTGAAAAGATCGAGAAGGGATTGCTTGTCAACACATCATGGTATCAAGATTGTTTCTCATTGCAGATGGAGTTAAACTTGAGCCATGCAGTGTATGACCGAAACCGACGCTTTAAGCTTCTGATTGCTCTTTGCATAGGCTTAGCTCGGTTGAAAAGTTAGGCAATCACAAGCTTTCAACCTCTCGCAATCATATGCTAAAATCTGAACTTGTGTTATTTCACCGCTGCAACTCCGATTAAAATCTGAAATCACAAGTCTATGTTTCCTTTTGTAGCATGATGATTGAACTTTGCTAGGGGTAGTTCACCTTGTATAAATGCTTAGCACTTGTTTGACTTCCTGTCTATACATGTTAAGTGCTATTTTGATGGTGAATCCTTTTTGGCTAAAACTGCTCACTTTGCTCATATGTTCATATTTCGTATTTCGTGATCAGTTTGAGCTTTGCTATCATTTTATGGATGTTGTTGAGTCATTGGAAGTCATACTTTGTGGAGTATCTTTTCATTCTATTGACTATATTCCTGAAGCTGCTAACTTGCATTTCTGACTCATATGCATTTTGGAAGGGGGAGAAATTATGTCAAGAGGAAGAAACTTGCTTGATGGTGCATTTTCATCTAAGGGGGAGAAAATATTGCAAATCATGTGCTTTTCGAGTTGAGTTGAATTAAGGGGGAGAATTTAGATCAACTACGGGGAGATTTCCTGGTTGTCTGCACTATTTGAGGGGGAGTTTGCTCGCTGCTGAGTTTTTGAGCTGGTAGCAGTTGGTACGGAGCATTTTTTATAGCTAGTTGTGTTGAGCCTTTGCCTCTTTCTTGGGGGACTAGCGGACGCTTTCCAACTCCTCATTTGGTATCGAGCTTTCTCGCTAGTGGTGTTGAGCCCATTCTGCCTCTTCTTGAGGACTAGCTCTATTTTGCTTGATTTTCAGTTAGTCTTTAGTTGGTATCGAGCTCTTTTTGTTCTGGAGTTTCAATTGGTATCTGCTAGCGGTGTTGAGCCTGTTCTACCTCTTCTTGAGGGCTAGCTTTCCTTTGCTTGGTTGCGTCGAGCCGTTGCCCATGTCTTTGGGGACCAAGTTGTCTTGCTCGTTCCACTTGACCTTCTTCGGCTTTGCTATGCTTTTGGGTCATTTGGTCGAGTTCTCTCTTCTCCTTCCTCTTTCTTCTATCTCATTATGATTTTTGTGTGTAGTTGACAATGCACTCATCAAGGGGAGATTGCGGATACATGGGTGTATGCCGAGTCTCTAAGTGATGAGTGATTGTCAACAGGTTTGATGCGCATGTTCTTTGGCTTGTATTGTGCAGGTGTCGAGCTCGGAGACAGTGATCAAGGGCAAGGTGAAGGTCAAGTAGAGACGTGCTGTGCCGACGGACCGGGAGCGGTGAAGGGCGGACATGAGGCTTGGACTGAGGGACCGGTGGCCTGAGGATCAGCTGTGGTGGCTGACAGCCTGGGACAGCGACGAGCAGAGACTTGCGGGACATGGTGTGGCTCGGGTCGAGGACCTGGGGACACGTGTCGGTGGACGGGGTGCACGGGCGGTGCATCCCCTCTTCACCATCGGTTTGGTGGTTGAGCCACAAGAAAAACCACCGGTGGACGGTTTCCAGGTTTGGGCCACAAAAACCTGGGTGCTGCGGGTTTGCCGAGTTTGGGCCACAAAACTCGGGCTGAGGACGGTTTCCAGGTTTGGGCCTCAAAACCTGGGCGCTGGCGGGTTCTGAGTTTGGGCCACAAAACTCAGGCGATGGACGGCTGGTTTTCCCAGTTTGGGCCTCAAAACCGGGGTTTGGTCATGAAGGCTGGTTTCCCGGTTTGGGCCTCAAAACTAGGGGCGAAGTCCGGGAAATGGACAAGCAGAGCGGTGGCGGCACGTGGCGGCAATCGGTGAGGTTGCGTCGAGGCAATGCTACCAGTTGCGCGGGTGTGGCCGTCGGATCATCACCTACCACGAGTTGGTCCAGAATAACCTTAGGGTTTATCTGGTTCGCTCTGTAAAATAGTTAGGGGTAGAGTGGGAATTAGAATTAGGATAAGTAGGGGGAGACACCCACCTCCCAAACTATCTCAGTCATTTGCTCTTTTGCTCCTAGGTTTTCCTGCTCTCCCCATTCTCTGCTCTAGCAAACTGAGATCCATAGAGAACACAATCATACTTCTGTGTCCGTGAGATTTTGAGGAAGTTAGACCGTAATCTCACTATTGTAGCGTGTGGTAGCCACACGGTTGCAAATTCGTGGTTGTGATTCACGTTTTGTTCTTGTTCTTCGCGGCTTGGTTATCTCCACATTTTTTCCTGTTGATCGATCTCTCTTCTCAGTACATCTTTTGCAAATCCGTTTGAACTGAGTTGTTCTAGATCGTGAGGCACTTCTTTCCATCGAAGGAAATCACCTCTAACCTCACGAGCTAGTAGATCGGTCGATTTTCATTTTGAATCGAGTTTTTCTCCCTTTGCTCCGAATTCTTCCAATTCACCGTTCTGGAGTTAGGTTCGAGCCATGATCCCTTTGGGATAGCTCACTAATCTCCTTGGAACTCCTCATACCATGTCTAAGCCTTAGCGCTTTTGATTCGGAGGAGATCGGGTGATCTTCGTCGAAGAACACCACGTTTCGGGGTGACCGGACGCTTGTCACGGGGTGACCGGACGCTCAGGTTCAGAGTCCGGTCGTTGAATGTTTACACTGTGATTTTCACGATTCTGACCGGACGCACCACTTGCCCTATGATCGGACTCGCTCATTCCACTGTTCATTGGTTGGCTGTTTTTGACCGGACACTGTAGACCTGATCGGACGCACCTTCATTGAGAGTCCGATCAGAAACAGTAAGGGTCCAGAACCGATTTTTCAAGACCGGACGCGTCTGGTGGTCACTGACCGGACGCAGGCAGAGTTCGGTCATCTATGTTCTGCGCGTTTTCGTTGGAAGTTTGTTCGTTCGTTGGCGGTTCTGGTTTCCGTCTACTACGTTGGGTTTCAAGGGTTGTGTTGTGTCCTGCTATGCTTCTCGGAAGCATCCACCCTACATCTAGGGTCATGGACACTCGCAAGCTCTAGGTTTGCTTCTGGGGTTGATTACTCGGGATAGTGGCAACAAGTTTCTGAAAAGAAATTTGAAGCTCCCATTCACCCCCCTCTGGTCGCTTTCTGGTAGCACTTCCGGTCCTTCAATTTGTCCTTCTTCGGCTTTTATCTTGGCTATTGGACATCTCGAGTAAGTTTTCTCTTCTATCTACTTCTGTTTTCTTTTCTTCTTTGGTTACTGGTTACTATGTGTTGACGATGCACTCATCAAGGGGGAGATTGCGAACACAAGGTTGATATGTGCCCTTGTGGTTCCATTCCTGAGTGATGAGTGATCAGTCAATAGGCAACATGTGTTCTTTGCTGTGTTGATGTGCAGTTGTGGAGCTCGGAGACAGTGGTCGATGGCGAGGTGAAGGTCAAGTAGAGGTGTGTCGTGCCGATGGACCGGGAGCGGTGAAGGGCGGACACAAGGCTTGGACTGACGAACCGGGAGGCCGGAGGACCAGCTGTGGTAGCTGGCACGTGGCATCAACGAGCGAGTGCACATGCGGATGTGCGGTGCATCGGCCGAGTCGGGAAGAAGACGATGGCATCGTGACACTTGGCGGGAGGCCGAGAAGGAAGGCGAAGGCGTTGTGCCTGGTGTGGAGGCTGGACATGCATCAGCATCGGTGCCGGTGGTCGGGATGTGCGAACCACATCCCGTCTACGGCACGGGTTTGGTAGTTGAGCCTCTAAAAACTACCCTCGACGGTTTCCAAGTTTGGGCCTCAAAACTCAGGGTGGCGGGTTTCAGAGTTTGGGCCTCAAAACTCGGCGAGGACGGTTTCTAGGTTTGGGCCTCAAACAACCTGGGCTCGCGGGTTTCTGAGTTTGGGCCACAAAACTCAGCCTGAGGACTGGTTTCCTCATTTCAGCCTCAAAACCGGGGGGAGGTCCAAAAAGGACGATCGACGCGTTGCAGCGAAGCTATTGGCGAGGAAGGCGCGACGGTCGATAGGGCGGCATGTGTGGCGGCATCCTGAGGCTTGCGTCGAGGCTAAGCTAAGGATGAGGAAGGCGCGTGACCATCGGAATCAAGACTACGCAGAGTTGGACCGGGATACCCCTAGGGTTGGCCGCTTCACTCTTGTATCTAGGGGTAGAAGGGGAATAAGTGTATTAGGCTATAAGTAGTGATGGCAGCCCCTCCATCTATTTTATCCTTGCAGCTTCTATTCTCTAGCCCTCGCTTAGGTTTCTAATCATACCTCGCTGCCTGTGTGATCCGTAGAGTGAGCAATACCTCTCTGTACTGGAGATTTTGAGGAAGTGAGACCGTAATCTCACTACTGTCTCATGGGTTTGAGACACGGCTAAAATTGTGAAGGGCCTAGAATGCTACCAGAAAGCGACCAGAGGGGGGGGAATGGGAGCTTTAATTTTTTTTTTCAGACACTTATCACTACTGTCCCAAGAATCAACCCCAAAGTGCAAACCTAGAGCTCGTTAGTGTCCACGACCCTAGATGTAGGGTGGATGCTTCGAAGAAGCACCAGTGGATACTACACGACTCTAGAAACCCAACACAAAAAATGGAAACCAATTCCGAAATCAGACGACCAAACAGCGACGAAACAGTGCAGAGATCACTGCATCGGACGCTGGCCTGCGTCCGATGTCCAGCACCAGACGCGTCCGATGCAAAATGTGCAGTTCTGGAACATTACTGCATGACCATCGGACGCTGCAACAGTGAAAGTTCAGCGTCCGATGCTCAGGCTCCGGCACGTCCAATGGTCATCGGAGCGTCCGATGCTCTTCAAAAATGCTATTCTTGACACGTGGCGTATGAGCGTCCGATGTGACGAACTCAGCGTCCGATGTCCCCGAGCCGAGCGTCTGATGCCCCCGACAGCAGTGTTGTTCTTCACGGATTCAAACCGATCTCCTCCGAATCAAAAGCTCTAGAGCCAAGACTCGATCTAAGAGGTCACAAGGATGTTAGTGAGCTACTCCTAAGAGATCATGGCTCGAACCTAACTCCAAATCGGCGAATCGAAAGAATTTAGGGTAAAAAGGAAGAAAAAATCGATCCAAATGCTAAAACCAATGGATCTACTTGTTCGTGAGGATTGAGTTGAATTCCTTCGGTGGAAACGATCCCCTCACGACAAAGAACAAGTTGATTCAAATGGTTTTCCAAACGGAGCAACGAAGAGTGAGATCGATCAACGGGAAGAACGTCGAGAAAAGATGAACGCGAAGGACAACTCAAGAACGCAAATCACAACCATGAATTCCAGCCGAAAATCATCCCCACGAGGAGACAACGGGAATCCGGTCCCGTTTCCGCAAAAACCAAATACACAGAGGTATGATTAGCCGTCTCTGCGGATCTCAGTAGCTACAGCAGGGATGTGGGAGACCAGGAAACCTTAGAATGAAAATAGCAATGACTGAGATAGTTTGGAGGGAGGGGCTGTGTTGGTAGTTCTTAGCTACACCTAGGATAGGGTAGCTAAAGTAGCTATCTACTAATGCCAAGCGGGGTTGTCAGTCCCGACACTAGTAGGAGCTAACTAGCGAGAATGCAATCTACTAGGAGGAGATTCTGCAAGCGCACAGAACTATCGTAGTAGCACTTCCCTGGGAGTACCAGGTGTCGATTTATTTGATCCCAAAGGAAGGCTAGAGTGGTGTATGAGTCGAGTCAAGGAGGGGATGAGAGTCAAGAAGAAAAGAGAAAAGGGAAAAGGGGAAAAGAGGAGATGGAAAGGCTAGAAAGAATATATGGGTGGATAGGTAAGGATGAAATGGATGGTAAGGTAAGGTGGATAACTAAATGGATAGATAGAATGGATAACTAATGATAACTAACTACTAACTAAGAACTACTCCTAGATAACCACGAAGCAAGATAACTACGAAGCAAGACAGGCAAATGTCAATTAAGCAACTAAGTTAAGTAAAGTTTTATTCCTATCTTATCAAGTATCGAGGTGTACTAGCCTTTACCACTGACTTAGGTTGAACGCTAGCACAACGAGCCTTACTGTTAAACTGGGCCAACTACGTGGTGGAATTCAAGGCGCACAGGGCTGTCACCACCTGCTTGCAACCACAGCTATCCGGGGGTCCAGCCGTATCTGAAGGTAAGTCTATAACTAAGCACCACGCTTAACTATATTCTAACTATCTCTACCCTAGCTTTGAATAGAGACACCCTTGCGGACGTCAGAGCAAATACTTGACTTATAAGACTACTAAACAACTAAGCACACCTACATGGCAACAAACACAAGCAAGCACTATGCAAAGATCAAACACTAAGATCACTAGAGTTAACTACTAGGGTAAGTGAATTGAACTGTAGGATAGCTAGGCACTCAAGCAATCAATCAAGTATTCTACTCAATACTGATAAGTAGAATAAGTAATACTTGAAATGATGAAATAGAATATAGTAAAGTGCTTGAGTAACAAGAGCAAAACCTGAACTGAAGATGAAGGAAGACTCTTCCCAGCTCCAGGACCGATCACTCGTACGCCTCTACTCTTGAGCTAAGCCTTGAGCAGCGCTCCCGCGAGGGCAAAGATGCCTTGCTATACCGGCTACCTACTTGCCTAAGCTCTCTGAGCTTCTAACCTAACTCTCACTTGCTTCTCTTGCTTGTGTGTTGCTTGGTTGTGGTTGTACGAATGAAGTGGTGCCACCAGGGGGGTATTTATAGTCTTGAGGAGTGAGTGGGGGTACTTATACGGGGCAGCCAGCCGACCTAGGGCTAACCCTAGTGGCGGGCGCCAGCCCTAGGTGGCGGCCGCCACCCTCATCACCGTTGGATGCACCGCCTTTGCTTCAACGGCATCCAGGAGCTCCAGAGAGGCGGTGGTAGGTCGGTTGCATGTCCAAGTAACCGCCATTCGGCCTTGATCCACGCCACTCCCTCCTGAGCCGTCCGATGCCACTGACCTAGTGACCAAGGGCCAAGATTTGGCCTTGGGATGGTCACACGGATCAGTGACGTGGCAAAGGGGAGAGTTGGGCCTCTCCATGTGGTGGGCGCCACATTTGGGTGGCGGGCGCCACATCTGGTTGGCGGGCGCCACCCCACTCAGGCCCAAATGGGTCCTGGTGAGTGGGCTCATCTTCTGGTGCGTCCATTCTCCAAATTTGGTCCAAATCCTGCATTCAAATAAAAATCTATGGACATGTGGAATTTGGTTAGTTTTAAAACCTATTTGACTACATTTCATGCCTTTTGGTGAATTTTAGGGTATAATGTTGATGGTAAAACAGGTGTTTAAGGACAATCAACAGGCTGCCTCTCCTAATATAGCCTAATACAATTTTCCCCTTCTACCCCTACAACTAATGAGCGAGCAGGCTAACCCTAAGGGTATCCCTGACCAACTCGAGTTGATGTTGATCAGACGGCCACGCCCACACATCGGGTAGCTTCGCCTCGACGCGACCTCACGGATGTCGCCACGTGCCGTCAAGCGCCGCTCGTCCTTTCACGGACGTCTCCCGGTTTTGAGGCGAAAACCGGGAAACCTAGGCTATCCCCCGGTTTTGAGGCCAAAACCAGGAAACCTGTCGTCCGTCGTTTGAGTTTTGTGTCCCAAACTCAGAAACCGCCAGTGCCTAGGTTTTGAGGCCCAAACCTGGAAACCGTCCTCCGCCCGAGTTTTGTGGCCAAAACTCGGAAACCGACCGCACCTAGGTTTTGAGGCCCAAACCTGGAAACCGTCCACTCGGTGGTTTTCTGTGGCTCAACCACCAAACCGACGCCGTAGAGGGATGCTCCACCCGTGCACCCCGTCCACCCGCAAGTCTTCACATGTCGCTGTCCCAGGCTGTCAGCCACCACGGCCGATCCTCTGGCCACCAGTCCGTCAGTCCAAGCCTCACGTCCGCCCTTCACCGCTCTGGGTCCATCGGCACAGCACGTCTACTTGACCTTCACCTTGCCTTTGATCACCGTATCCGTGCTCAACACCTTCACAACACAAGCCAAAGAACATGCGCATCATCCCAGTTGACAATCACTCATCATCTCAAGATCCGGCATACACCCATGTATCCGCAGATGTCCTTACAAAAATAGGGTTTCTAGCTATTTATAACTCGGCAAACTCCTATTCTAACACGACTAGGACACAATGACGACCTGGACTTGAACTCCTTGGCTGAGCCCGACACGTCTTCAAAGCCCGATGTAGTAGAGGGATGCACCGCCCGTGCACCCTGTCCACCCGCAAGTCTTCACTTGTCGCTGTCCCAGGCTGTCAGCCACCACGGTCGATCCTCAGGCCACCGGTCTGTCAGTCCAAGCCTCACGTCCGCCCTTCACCGCTCCGGGTCCATCGGCACGGCACGTCTCTACTTGACCTTCACCTTGCCTTCGATCACCGTATCCGAGCTCGACACCTGCCCAACACAAGCCAAAGAACATGCGCATCATCCCAGTTGACAATCACTCATCATCTCAAGATCCGGCATACACCTATGTATCCGCAATCTCCCCTAGATGAGTGCATTGTCAACTACCAACACAAATCATATGAAGGTAAAGAAAAAGAAGGAAGAAGAAGTAAGCAAACTCAACCAATCGACCAAAAGCGAAGCTAAGCCAGAAGAAGAAAAATGGAATGAGCGAGACAACTTGGTTCCCAAGACATGGGCAACGACTCGACGCAACCAAGCAAAGGAAAGCTAGCCCTCAAGAAGAGGTAGAACAGGCTCAACACCACTAGCAAGATGGTGGTCGGAGCAAAAGAGACAAAGATAGGCTAGTCCCTCCAGAAAGAGGCAAAGGCTCAACACAACTAGCAGAACCGCTCCAAACCAATTGAAAAACCACACAAGCTGAAAATGAAGGACCGAGAATGCAATAGCAAGGCGACAAGAGGGGGGGGTGAATGGGAGCTCAAAAATTTCTCTCGAAACTTTGGCCTTTATCCCCAAATCAACCCCAAAAGCTTCGACCAGCACCGTGATGCCCACGACCCTTGGAAGAGGGTGGATGATCCCTAGGATCATAGCGTGGCGCCACCAAGCGATAGCAACCAAACGCTAAAAGCACCGACACAAGTTTGACCGCTAAAACCTAGTCCCGAACGTAGATTGAAGCCTACGTTGAGAAATCCCTAAATACCAATGCTAACACGTAGCAAAGATACCTAGAGAGGTTCCTAGGTGAACTATAGGGCCAACCAAGAAGTCCGGAAACCAAGCGAAGAAGCCGGGAAAGCAAACGCACTAAAACTCAACAAGCAACCAACTCGCGGACTGTCTGCCCAACGGTGGACTGTCCGGGCTCAGGTGGCGGACTGTCCGCCGGTCAAAAGAGCAAAATAGCAACGTTGCTGAACAGCTGCTGGACGCCTCCCGGACCATCCGCGACTCAGTACTGCGGACCGTCCGCCGGTCAAACCAAGTCAGCACAGCCGAGCCACGCGACCACTGCTCGGTCGGAGCCCGATGCGCGGACTGTCCGCGCCCCCAACGGCGGACTGTCCGCGAGTGCCCAGTGAGGGCGATTTTGGTCGCCCTCAACTCAAATCTCCCCAAATCCAATTCAACTCAAAATCCCTAGTTCCCAAACTTGGAGAAGATGATCATGAGGTAGTTAGGAGACTATCCCCAAGAAATCATCAGCTCAAAACAATCCAATTAACAGGAATTCAAAAGGAAGAAGTATGAAAAAAATGTAACAAAACCGTCCAATTTATAAGAGCACAAGTGCGAAAACCTCTGCCGGAGCAGCTGAATTAGCACACTTGAGCCCATATAAACCCGGTAGTCTATGAAATCCTGAGGGATTTCAAACTTTTTCTACATCTCAGCCAAGATCGCATGGTCAAGCAAATAAAATCATGTCCATGGAGCTTTGCAGTGGAAATAATATTACAATAGAGTTCACAAATAAAGATACAAGTTGGGTTTCACTTAATTTAGAAGAAAGCAACATAGCTTTGAAACAAATACCATAACATAGATTGAAATACTTTGCTAACTCGAGTGACATCCTCCAACAACAGCATAAGAGAAGAAGTATGGAACTGCCAAGCCCACCGGCACTGGCCAACACCTCGGTAGGCCTAACCTTCACCTGCAACAAGGTGGGATAAACCCTGAGTACTCGAATGTACTCAGCTAGACTTACCCGTCATAAACCAGAAATAAAGTGACACCAATTAGTATGCAAGGCTGATATAAGAGTGGGGCTGGCAATGACCACAATTTTGCATAAAAGCATAAGTAATAAAGTACCATTATCTTTTACTTACTAGCTGCAAGTTTTAGATAGATAATTAACCTAATCAACTAGATTAGCACCTGTTCTAAAAACAGTCATGGTAGTGATTTGATCAATCACCACAATATAACAAACAGACCAATTAACAATTGCCAACAGTGCCACGATAACTGTCACGTGTTCCACAATTTCAGTATCAAGGTCGATCGAAGTTCAAGTCAAGTGCTCACTATCCAGGAGCGATGGCGATTATAATCGATTCCTAACCAGCTGGTGATTTTATTCCCCACACAAACCACACTCACCAGCCAAAGTGAGCTACAGATAACCACAACAATGTTCCAGGAAGCCGCGGACTCAACCGCCGCCATCAGACCGGAGGCAAGCCCGACTGCCAAGGAGTTAGACTTAACCACCATCACCCGGGTCTTACTTTTCGCGCCCCCGCGTCCCACTACCCCTTCGTGGCTTCGGCTGATGCGTGGGACCTGAGAGCCGGCCTGGAACAATGAGCGGCTTCGCGGTCGGAACGAGTTATCCTTCCAGCTAAATGTGGGGCATGCGTTCAACATGCCAAGAAGGCCATCTTAACAAGATACTGTTTTCCCCATACGACACGGCTAGAAATACTGTAGCACAACGCTACAGGAATCTGCCGATCTCCAGTTTCCACAACACTCAGTTATCTCACTTACTGGCAATATCCGTTAAAAGGTCGAGTAACCACCTATTACTCGCGGGTAACATGAAGGTTGCCCGACTTCTACCGGTCTAAGCATGGCTAAGCATATAAGTCGAGCCTAGACCTATATAAGTCGAGCCTAGATCTCAATTAATCAAGGTAAGGATAAGTAATGCAACAACGGTTTCACACAACTCCTATAACTTAATGCAACAATCATTATATTAACTCAATTGCATTTATAAAAGAGTGGGTAGGAGACTTAGAATGCTCCGGGGCTTGCCTGGGAACCAACACTAGGTTAGTGTTAAATGACACTTGCTTGGCAAGCATCTCCACTTCTGATACTTGCTTAGCTTTGCATGTTCGGGACCGTCCAACAAACACCATCTTCGGGTTTAGCTTCACCATCTTGTCCTTCACGGTGTATCTACTGTACCTAAATGAGATGCACAATGCAAGCGTATGAATGCAAGGCAAACACTCATGAAACAAACACAAGGCACACAACACAAGCATTACCAACTATTTCACATAAGCAATCAAGATAACTATATAAGAGAAGACATAACTTAATTATTAGTTTAGCACACACATAGAACACTTACTTCAGTAGGTCATGGTTATATTAAGGTGTTACGTAATGTTCATTATGCATGTAGACAGATTAACTAGAACAATCAACTAGGACATCATTACATACAACACCCACTTGACACATGCATGCACATTTAGCTCAAACTCTAGTTAAACAAGTTAACCAATATTATAAGCATATTTATATACTACATTGGATTGATTAATTTAGCAACATGGTATGCACAAATTAATTATTAACAAGGCATGACATAGCATCAAGGGTCACATAAACAACATCAAGCTAAAGCAATCAATCATGGGTTTATGCACACAGTTTGGACAGCATACAACAAGCATTCCATTTAATCATAACTAGAGCTACACATATCCAAACAAGGTGATCTTAGACTTTCTGGAAAGCTAATGAAAATCTAAAACTTTGCTATTATTACATAAACATGATTCAATCATTAACAAGACCAAACAGTACATGCAAGGCAGTTCTGTCCAAACTTTGGACAGAATATGACTTCTATCTTCAAACAGCCATAACCAGAGATTTAGAAAACCAAAAGACTTGATATAAGACTTGTTGGAAAGCTTATTAAGTTGTATACAACTTATTTATTATCATCTCAAGTGATTAAGCAGTTATCAGGGTCAAACAATATAAACGAGTAAATCTGTCCAGACTTGGATTATTAAAAACATGGCAAGATTAATTCATGAAAAAGCATGTGAGAGCAAGATAAATCCATAAATCATATTTCCACAAACCCATGGCCACCATAAAATTATTCAAGCTATAACAACATCATAGGAAGGCAGTGGAACCACTAATTCTTTTACATGCAAACATTTACCACAAATCATTTTAATTCATTTAATGAGCTGAAAGCAAGATAAATTCCTAACTAAATCATACATGCACCAAATATTCTGACATTTTTATGACTGCCACACATGACCAGAGGAGCCTACCAAAAAATTTCACATCATTTCAAGCAACATAACAGCAGATATCATTTCTCCTTATTTAAGCCGATTTAACATAAATAAATCATCACAGCACAAACTTTTCACTAACACAAATCATTTTATACATTCACTGGACAGAGCTTTTTACAAGGATTCCAAAAACTCTACATATGAAATTTTGGACAAGCATACAATTTATTATGCATTTTCCAAAGTTTCAGCCATTTTACCATTTAATCAAAAACGAAAAATAAAAATGCTTTTCATTTGAGCCCTCCAGATCTGCACAAAACATTTAAGGATCTATTAGCAAACACATTGAGTCATGGCACATTACACAAAAACCTAACGAAAAGTTTCAGCTTCGCTAAATGGTCCTCACCATGCATTTCACGGAAGAAACGTCGGGAAACAGAGATGGAGGTCGGTCTGCAGGGAGAAAGACCGGGATTGCGGGCTGCTGGAGAGGGGCCGGCCAGGCTAGGGTTTCGGGCTCACCGGTGTAGCGGCTGCCTTCTGCCGTCGCTGCTTTTCTGCCCTGCGCCTGCTGGCTGCCGGCGGCCACCAAGAAAAGGTCGCAGCCTGATTCCAGAAGACCGCGCGACTGGAGAGTCGCGGCTTCGGGCGACTGCGTGCAGGACGGAAGAAATCGACCGGCGGAGGAAAGGAAAAAGGAAGGGAAGGAGAGGGTGTGCCAGCGGCTGATTCTGCTCGAGCCACGAAGGGGAGCAGGGAGGAGGCCGGCCATGGAGGAAAGCTGCTGTCTGCTGCCATGGCTGGATGCGCAAAGGAGGGAGAGGGAAACAACACCGAGAGAGGCCGTGGAGAGGAGGGAGGCGCAGAGAGGGGCGACCATGGAAGAGCTCCGACTGCTGCTGGTTCTGCTCGCCGGCCATGGTGGGAGGGAGCGCAAGGAGGGTGAGAGACACCGATGGAGGAGAGCTCGGTCTCCTTTTTTTTTCTTTTGCGCGATGGAGAAAGGGGACGAGACCGGGGAAAGGACCGGCCTCGGTACTTTTATTAACGCAGAGCTCGGCATTTTTTTTAGAATTTCTTTCCCAAAATGGTATGTTTCCGGAAACTTGCGGGCAAACTCCAAAATTGCGAACACTGCTGAAACGAACTCTGATTTCGACAAAACTAATTTTGTTGTAGCTGTCTCGACGAGTACTCCGACTTTCGTTAAAGGCACTCAATCGAATTCTCAATCGTTTGTGCAGTAACGATCGTCGACGGCAGCTTCGCAGTGACCAAAATTCCAATTTCGCAGTACAGACTTAACCAATTTCCGGAACCTGAAATCCGCACTGTACTTCATCTTGCGAGATCGTTTTCGCTATTTTTGGCACCGATCCAGGTCTCGGCCAGAGAAACAAGATTTGTTCCTTTTGATCTGTAGTACAACTTTAGTTTAGGACACACCGACATGCGAACATCCGAAAATACCGTTCAACGCCGGTCAAAGTAGTCACCCGGTACGTAGTATCTGATTTAGGGTTCCTCGTCCGTCGGAATAGTTTCTGGCCATCTGCTCAACACGAAACTTTCATAACTTTTGGTCGTGAGTCCATATACAGTTGATTGGACATAATTGCAGTACTTGCACTACTAGAGAACAGGCCTTTGGACGATTTGCAAAATCAGCATTAGCCACGGAAAAATTTGCGCCCGGGACTAGAAAGGCCTTTAGCCCCGGTTGGTAACACCAACCGGGGCTAAAGCTCCCCAGCCCAACGGCTCAATTGTCAGAGGGGCCTTTAGTCCCGGTTGGTGTTACCAACCGGGGCTAAAGACCGGCCTTTAGCCCCGGGCCGTAACACCAACGGGACTAAAGGTTTTGCCCCGGTTGGTGTATGCAGCCGGGGCTAAATGTTGGCATCTTTAGCCCCGGTTGGTAACACCAACCGGGACTAAAAGGTTTGTTCCGGTTGGTGTACCCAGCCGGGGCTAAATGCCAACATTTAGCCCCGGCTGGGAATAAGGACCGGGGCTAAATGTTCCTCCCTATATTTGAAATGTTCTTCTACCTCCAGCCGTGCCCGAGCTCCTGTCTTCATTTTTCTTCATTCAGTCACTGCTTGCTCTTGCTTGCTTGTTTGCTCTCTTCTCCTCCGGTGATTTTTGTTTGTTAACACATCTCCGGCGATTGACTTTATTTCACACATCTACAAGCCATCGACTCGTTGAAAGGTTACTAGGCTTAAGTTATTCCTTTTTTGTAGCTATTTTGAGTTCATTGACTTGATAGTTCAAATTATTAATCTAAAAACAAATATGACCGTTTTTTATTAGTATTTTAGTCTTTTAGAGAAATGTGATATATAATACTTTAGTTTAGAAAAGTGACCGGTTTAATTAGGTTTTTTTTGAAATAGAGATCATTTAAATCATTTGTTACACAAAAATTAGAAATATATAATACTTTAGTTTAGAAAATGTGACAGTTTAATTAGTTTTTTTTTTGAGGAATAGAGATCATTTAAATCATTTGTTTACAGAAATTAGAAATATATAATAATTTAGTTTACAAAATGTGACCGTTTAATTAGTATATTTTATTATTTTGGAGAAATAGAGATCAGTTAAATTAGTTGTTTACAGAAATTAGAAATATATAATACTTTAGTTTACAAATGTGACCGGTTTTAATTAGTATATTTATTATTTGGAGAAATAGAGATCAGTTAAATTAGTTGTTTACAGAAATTAGAAATATATAATACTTTAGTTTACAAAACGCAGAAGGATGCCTGCTTGGTATGTTGTTTTCGAGGGCACCAAACCAGGTATTACACCAGCTGGGCCGAGTGCAGTCAGTATGTCCTCAAAGTTAAGGGAGCTGTGCATAAAAAGTACAAGTCTTTGAGAAAGCTTCTGCAGCTCTAGATGCTTTTAACTCAAGAATCAACTCAATTCCTACTGCACCTACCCCTACCTTACCTTCCTATCCGGTTGGAGTGGCAGACAGACAGTACATCTGTTGGACTGTGATGTGGGAAAAAATGTGCACGTGACAACCTAAGAAAAATTTTGAGACCAATATGACACAGAAACGTATATGAACTACACAAATTTATCTTTTAAAATTAAATTGTAATTTAACAGTGAATTTCTCTATCGTGCATTTGGACAATAAAAGATAAAAACCCAAAATTTAACGTTCATATAATGCAAAAAATATTTTCCTATCGAGCACCAGTTGTTTCAGATATTTAAATTTAACATTATATTTTGCATTAACAAAAATATAAATTGTTATTATTACATTATATTTGTTATTATAAGAAAGAAAAAAGAATTTATGTTACAAAATTTTCTACAATACAATAATGTAAAAGGAAACACAACTGCTATTTTTAAGTAATTTTATGCCTAATATTGAATTTACTATGCAAGTAACAAGTATTACAACATATTAATATAGCCAAAACTTAATTCAAAACCCAAAACACAGAAAACCCAAAATAAAGGCGGCAGAAGACCCTTTAGTCCCGGGCCGTAGCACCACCCGGGACTAAAGGTACCTTAACCCAAAATAAAGGCGGGAGAAGACCCTTTAGTCCCGGGCCGTAGCACCACCCGGGACTAAAGGCACCTTTAGTCCGGGCCGTAGTACCACCCGGGACTAAAGATCCCCCTTTAGTCCCGGGTGGGCTTATGCACCGGGGCTAAGGGTGTTTAGTCCCGGGCGGTGCCACGGCCCGGGACTAAAGGTGCCCCACGTATATAGGGCACAGAGCCCTCCTCCTTCCTCAGATCGACGTCAGATCGAGTTTGCGCCGCCGCCTCCGTCTTCGCCGCCGTACGTCTGTTGTGCCCGCCGCCGTCTCGTCCTCCTCCTCGCCGTCGTCCTCGCCTCCCTCGCCATACTTCGCGGGTGCCCTCGGCCTCCGTCGCCGTCCTCCGCGGTGCCCTCGTCCTCCCTCGCCGTCGTCCGCGCGCGGTTGCCCTCGCTGGCCTCCCGCCGCCGAGATTGGCCTCCCTCGCCGTCGTCCGCACTCGGCCTCCCTCGGCCGGACCGGACTCCTCGGCGCTGTTCGTTCGCCTTTCGCCGCGGCGCCCCCGGCCTCCCTCGCCGCGCGGAGGCACTCGCCGTCCTCGCCGTTCGCCGTCCTCGCCGTCGTGCAGTGTGTGTATGTGAAGTGTGTGTGCGTGTGTGTATGCAGTGTGTGTTGCCTTCCGCGAACGGCGAACCAAGTCAACAAAAATGAATACAAATACATATATAGAAAATATAAATTAAATATAAATACATATATATTTATAGCAAAGCTTAATATAAATATATGTCTAGAAAAATAGAAAAAGAATATATATATATATATGTTTTTTACTCTAACAAAATATATGCAGTGTGTGTTCCCTTCCGCGGACTTGGTTGTGTCAGAAACACCGTCCGGATCTGAAAGCGCAACTTCCTGATCCTCTACTCCTAAATGTAAGTTGTAGAGTACATCCCCGCCTCTTTATCTTAATTAGCATCACTCAGCAGACGCACGCTCACCGAGAGTACTCTTTTTACATATTGTACAGTGGGTTCTACGGCAGTCACCGGGAAACAATTTATGTGGGTACTATGTTTGCGAGTTCCTGACGGTGTATAAAAAGAACTCCTTTACAGAGTCAGCAAGTACGTAACATGTAAATAAATTTATTTTATTTTTTGTTGCTATTACATAAATATTATGTATGTTAATACTTTCTTTTTATTTAATCCAAATTGAAGGAGACATGGTTGAAGAACCAGGTGATGGATAAGGTCCGCCTCAAAGCAATTCAAGAGACCATCGCGGGCTTCCTTAATGACCATGTCCTTAAGTCTGGCACCGAGTATGGTTTAATAAAGACGAACCAATGAAGCCAAACCAAGATGAACACTTGTATGACCTCTAAGTTAGGAACGGTATTATATTTGTGTGTAAATATCAAGTTAAGCATGCATGATGGATATGTTGTATATTTTATGTACATATGTGTGTATAGCTAGCTCTATAATATATATATATGTATAGTTTCATATTTCATTTGTGTGTAATTGTAAATTTTATGTGTTTATATATATTTATTAGCAGCGAAGAATAATACGTGTATTTGAAACTGGCCTAATATAATAGAATATATTAGCAGCGAAGAATACGTATTAGAAAACCTAATGTAATTGTAAAACCAAAAACAATAACCAATTGAAAAGAAAAGCAAAAGAAAAAGGAAAAAGCAGAGGGACCTTTAGCCCCGGTTGGTAACACCAACCGGGACTAAAGAGGTCAGCAAAGGTGGCCCGGCTGGAGGCCCCTTTAGTCCCGGTTGGTAACACCAACCGGGACTAAAGGGGCCTCCAGCCGGGCCACCGTGGCTGGCCTCTTTAGTCCCGGTTGGTGTTACCAACCGGGGCTAAAGGTCCCTCCATTAGCCCCGGGCCATGGAACCGGGGCTAAAGGTCGGGGCTTTAGTCCCGATTCCTTAGCCCCGGCTCCATGTCGGGGCTAAAGGCCAAAATGGCCCGGGGCAATAGGCCTGTTCTGTACTATTGTTGGTTAAGCCCAAATAATTTTTTGAATTAATCAACCGTTATAGGCAAAGCTGTGACTCGTCATTTCATGTGACTTTTTGATTCCAAACTTCGCGCGAAACTTTTCGCCAGTCACTATAGACAGGAACTGAAGTGGGGACATGAAAAATCCATGTTTAGCATTAATCCAGAATATTCATAAATTGATAATCATTATTAACCAGCACTGCTAATTATTTCCGGAATAATTCAAATTGAGATTCCATCTCTGAGATTGATCCCAAAAACTTCTGTCATCACTGACCACACTTGAATTTACTTATTCATCGTCACTTGATATACCGTATCGGTGCTCAACTGACTGCTCACACTACTGCACAACGCTTAACCGCAGCGGGCGTTTTGGCTTTACCGCAGCGGGCAACAGCGTCCGCTGCGAAGCTCTAGGCCACGGTTAATCATGGCCATTACCGCAGTGGGCGCTGTTGCCCGCTGCGGTAAAAGCCTTAACCGCAGCGGGCAACATAAGGAGCCCGCTGCGGTTAATAACATTTACCGCAACGGACAACCTAAAGCGCCCGCCGCGGTAAATTATTAACCGCAGCGGTCATTTTAGGTTGCCCGCTGCGGTAGTTGCGTTTAACCGTAGCGGGCAGCTTATGTTGCCCACCACGGTTATTAATTTTGGATAAAAAAAATAAATAATGCAGCCAGCAGAAACAACAGGATATGAATTCAAATCTGTAGTTTTCAAATAATTCCAGAATTCCTGTTTCTAACAGATATATATATATATATATATATATGCACATATAAACCATCTGGACATAACATACAAAGTGACTTAGTTGTTTGTTGTCATCATATACACATTGACTTAGTTGATTTGAAATTCAAATTACAATTCATATTTCAACTTGATGAGCATAATCTGTCGGACGAAGCATTGTGTTCCATTTGCGGAGCTTCTCGTATTGGGGTAGCAACGCCAGCTCAGATTCGTTGTCAAAGAACGTTTCTGCTTCGAGAATGCATTTCTCCCATTAAAAACTTGCATATGTCCGCCTTGACTTGTTTAAAGCACATCCTGCGGCTCTGCTGCTCTCCCCAATACTTGACATCTTCCTTGAGCTTCTTCCAGCTATTGGTGTACTCCTTGCTTTCCCTTAGAAACTTGCATGTGTACAAGCCACATGTCTTCGATCCTAGTGGCTGTTTGGCGCACTGCATGATTGATACACAAGCATTAGAACCCATATATATGTATGAAACATGAATTGAACCTTTGAAATACTTACCGGGAAATCTCGTCGGATTTTGAGGTGGTACCTATGCTTGTCCTTGAACTTTTGAGTTCTTCGGTCCTAGAATCCGGGCACCTTTTGGTATTCCTTATAAGCGGTACAAAATATAATAGTTTTAGCCACAATTTAAAAATGTATTGTAACCGTAACTGATGAAAAGCTGGATGACTTACTTTTTCAGACAATCTTCGAATGCCTTGTACCCTTGCTTGTTTGGTACGCTCAAGGAGTCAAACACACAGGCATGATATGCAACAAAATAGAGTTCAACTGACGGCGAACACCTCGGGTGTTACAGCCCTCCCCCCTTAAAAGAATCGCGTCCCGAGATTCCGGACGAAAGACTTTTTCAAGGGAAGAGATATATAGCACCCATTCTTAATCACATGCTACTGGCAGCTCAACATACTGACCTCTTCAACAGAACAGAAATGTTATGAAAAGAACAACTTTCTGATCTTTCATGTCATTTTCCAATTACTAGCTCTTGTCGGAAGAATTTTCTTCAATGATTTCCATTGAAAACTGAGGTGCACTCAAGACAACATTGTCAGATTGACAGGGAAAATCCAAAATTGCATTGTTGCTTTGGGAGGAATCCAAGATAATATTTCTGCAAAAATTGAATCTTCGTCCGATTGAGACTAGCAAATATACATCCCTTGAGATGGTGAGGACTGACTGACTGTAACCACTTTTATACTACCGTAAATGTCTGTCCAACCAGATAACAGTCGATAGAAAGCTACATAAGGTTTCATGTGTGCAATTCTCTTTCTGTGATGACAACACTGTATTATCTAAATCTTATAAGAGAGCCGTGAACATGATAGCTGACTATACCAATTCCATATTTTCACTGATCCTTCTTTACAGAGATTCTTATTTATTAAGCTACGACAGTCACTCAGGTTGAATTTGATGTAACCTCTTGGGTAAAAAAAAATACCAACTACTGAATCTTTGTGCTACCAAACAGATCAACATCATTCTTCTTCACGATGTAATTACAACTTAGTGGAACTGACTTGTTGTACTACTTGGGTCATAGAGCGATCTTCTCAAATTCCCTCAACAAAACAGGAACATAATCTGAAATCTGTTATTTGACACCTCAATTGCCATCAATCTGCACTTCTAAGAGTTGATTTTTTTTTTGTAGAACACCTCGACTGATCAAGAATAAAGGACTGATTCTGAATGTTCTTTCTGGCTTCATCCAAAATAATCTGGAATAACCTTTTCATAGAAGCAAACGTATCATGAGTCTGTCCTTATCCGAGGTAAAATTGTGACTGAGTTACTAGGCTGGCGTACCGTCTGGTATTACCATTTAAATTTCTCCAAGATAGAGTTGGCAGGAACACGACTGAAACTGGGATGTACGAATACCACAAACAATATCAGATGGTTTACAGACTTCGGGCATAACATTGTTTTGCGAGACATAGCCTTCATAGCTACCAAAGAGTCATTTCTGAACTGGAGATTAGGTTTCAAGGGCATAAACTAATCAGTGGTCTCTCAATACTTATAAAGCACCAAAGTTTCAGCTTTTACTGCAAGAACTGTCGAATATCAACACACATAGTCACCACCAAAGTCAGCAAAGAATCAGACACATCTTGGGAGGATCGAGTTGGCGACGAGATCATCATGCAGCTATATGTATTAAGTTCGGACATAAAACTTTGGACCTCAGGTATCTGGTTCAATAACACACCACTTCTGTTGTTCATCCTTTAGCTGATAATTGTCCACTTTTAAGATTCTGTGCCACTTGCTTCACTGTGACCATACATAATGCTCATTCTTTTGTTGTTGATCAAACAGAGTCCCATGTCTACCACCTCATACAGTCTGTTACTATTTTTATTGCTGACTGATTCTTGAAAAGCTATCCTCTTTGCCATTTTCAGAAAGAAACACTGCCACAACTGAGCCGACAAAAGGATTTTTCTGAAGGAATATAGGAGATGACAAGGAGGTGCTTCATGATAGATAACACATTGGCGTAGTTCTATAACAGATCTTGATTGTAAACCACGATACCAGCGCGTGTCGAGCAGCAGAACCATGTGTATGCAGCCACAGGAGGCTCTCAGTTTCATCGCGGCACCATTAGTTCTTAACCAAGACACTATTATTGACTTCACCTAATGAGAAATCCTACATGACGCAGATAAATCTTGCATGGATGGGCATCACATGCAAGACATAAGTTAGCAAAACAAGGATGATCACAAGGTTTAGAAATCAACAAGGAGGTGATTTCAAGGACAAAACATGGCACAAGACAACAAGGATATATCTTATGCACATCAAGGTCATGACAAGACGAAAGATTTCACGAACTTGATTTGGCCAAGCAGCAACAAAAAGCAACCGAGGGGATACAACAAGGATTTGGGCATGGTCTCCACAACTGGGCTAGACAAACTACGATCAAAAGGCTGTTGTTAGCAGGAACTAAACTTGGCTGGTCAAACAAACAAGGGACTTCACAACAAAGGGTACCAAACATCCAAGGCTTAGGCAACACTCTAGGGCCAAACTTGGATCTACAGGTTGGTTAGAGGCATGCTACACCACAAGCATAGGCATACCATGGTTCAGAACTAGGATTTTTGGTAGGTTAACTTGGGCTAACTGGTCCAACAAAAGGCATGGACAGACATAGGTTCAGGTCTTTGGCACAAGCACTCTAAACCACTCATGTACTCACCGATGACAAAGGTTTGACTAACCAAGGAAACACTTAGATAACAACACATCTACACACACAACCTTTACAAGCATTTGGATCATACAAACAATCAGCTTAAGCAATCAACACAATTCACCAAGCTCAAACCAGACAAGCATCTATCTATAGCACACAAGCAAACATAGACATGTCAAACATGGTGAATAGATGTTGTCATTCTTTTTATTTCCTGTTTACTAGATTGGAGCACAATTTTATATCTAGAGCAAACATACCAAGCAAACTAAGGCATATTGTTTCGTACTACAAACAGTTTTCAATTTAAGTTAATAACTCACTTATTTAGCACATGAAGCTAACAACAAGCAACAAGCTCATGCATGGCCTATATTTTGAAAAGGAACAACAAGCACTTAGATAGCAACAACTCACAAGCAGCATGCAACAACTTGCTTTTAGGGTACAATCAAGCATAATCAACAGTTTAAAACATTCTAAACATATTAGAAAAGCTAATATTGTAGCCACTTAAATTAGTTGCAAGCATTTAGTTCTTACTAGCATATGACTAGTAAACATTAGCACTAGGTTAGAGAGCAGTTATAAAGCATGGTAACCATAAAAACATAATCCTAGGCATAACCATGTATGAAAACAGTTTAGATACATCTTAAACATGTTAAACAGTTCATGATCAACCCCAAATTAAGTTCTTTACATGCACTTATTAATTACTCTAACTTAGGAAGGTAAAATAGAGAGCTATTTCAATTTACTCCAAAGAATTCTTGGAAGATTGTGGTAGCTCACTCATGCATTTAGTTGACTGTTACAAGCATTTCAACATAATTCTGAGCAAGTAAAACAGCCTACACAATTCTAGTAAGCAACATGCTTAAAACAACTTAAAACAAGTTTATGCTACCTAATGTGTTGTTAAACAACAAGTTTTATATTTTTCTTGAAACAACATGATACTAGAGGGGTATAAAAATTAGTTTCACAAATTTTATTTCATATACTCTAGTTCTCATGATTGCAAGAAAATGAGCATGAAACAGAATTTGTTTGTCATAGCAGGAAAAAGCAACTAAACAACAGGTTTTAGTACATTTGCTTGCTAAAGCATGTTAAAGCTAACAAAACTAGAATTATAAGTTTAGGAAGCATTTGGCAAACCCAAACAAAACTGCATACAAACAAGCTCAAACAGCAAGTTTTATTGTTTCTTTAGGTAGAGTACTTCAAAACAAAACTAACCCAATTGGTTTCACCAACAGGGAGTTTTCTAGCTCAAAACATGGAATTGCAAACTTAGCATAGTTTTGCCACATAAGCAGGATGACAACACACAAACCATTTAGTTACTACAAGACATTTCAACATAGGGGGAATACTTATAACTATTAAAAGCTTATTGTCTACTATTCAACCAAGAAAATAAACATGAAGCTGAGCAAGACAACACACAGTCATGATGAACTAGCAGGGTCATTCAAACAACATCATACAAGGTATTTACTTTTGGCCTAAAACAAGCAATCACTTATCTAGCTACTATGTAAGCACTCATATGAAACATTGCACACTACCGATCATAAAGAACAAGACCACATTATTCCTAGCTCAGAGCAACACACAACATCAATTAGAGCATTTATTTCTAACTTTAACAAGCAATCTAGCACATCACATTGAAGCACTAGTTCACCACAAACTTTCATCATTTACAGGAACAAAGCTGGGGAAGCATTTTTTTATGCACAAACAACCATCATGTTTTATCATTACATTATTCACACTTCGACAACAAGTTATTTGTTATTAGAACAAAGGCGAGAGAAGCATGTTCATGAGCAAAGCATAACAAGATGTATGCTCGTCCTATACGTCCTCACAAATTGCTAGCCTGAGGCAGCAAACACGTTCTAGGTCGGTGGCATAACACGCACTCTGGATATAGCTAGTCGTCAACTATACATACGCATTCGAGGTTAGCGTACCTGCAGAAAATCTCATTTCAGCCCATTCCCACAACAGATATAAATACATTGCAGGAATTTAAATTCTAAGTACTCCCATATATGCATAACCATATACATATATGTAGCACCAAACTACCCGGATGTTATGTCTACCCACAATTAAATACCTTCATATATACATGTGTGTAACATGTATATAATCCACTACCAATCTAGCACACCCCTAGATCGGCGGTTGTCCGATCATGCTCTCTCTTAACATTACACTACCCATTTCTTAAATCTACCCGCAATTAAATACCTTCACTTGTACCCGTGTGCTTGACGAGTACAAGTTCCAGTACCAAACTAGCTCTTCCCTAGACCAACGGTTGTTTGGTCATGCTCTCACAACTCACACTTACCTGAGCGTAGGTGCGACGTTGCATAAAATAAATTCAACTACCCCACATATATGAGTACATCATATGTGAGGGCTACCTCCAACATTAGACCACAGGGTAGCATAGTGCGGTCATCACACGTACCTTTAGTGTCGACGTGTCGTTGCAAGTAATTAAAACCCCCCAGAGTTAGTATTACTTAACTAAGCCACCTGAAAGTCCTAATTGGGCATAACTAGAGGTTGTCGCTAGCACATAGTTTACAAATTAGGTTTTGACAAACTTGCCTATTAGCTAAAGCTTTTTAGATAAAATAGGCTTTGCAAAATCAAAACTTTATTTTAAAACCATGCACATGACAGTATTATGCTTAACCTTGCTCCGATGCCAGCTGTAACAGAACCGTCCAATTTATAAGAGCACAAGTGCGAAAACCTCAGCCGGAGCAGCTGAATTAGCACACTTGAGCCCATATAAACCCGGTAGTCCGTGAATCATGAGGGATTTCAAACTTTTTCTACATCTCAGCCAAGATCGCATGGTCAAGCAAATACAAATCATGTCCACGGAGCTTTGCAGCGGAAATAATATTACAATAGAGTTCACAAATAAAGATACAAGTTGGGTTTCACTTAATTTAGAAGAAGCAACATAGCTTTGAAACAAATACCATAACATAGATTGAAATACTTTGCTAGCTCGAGTGACATCCTCCAACAACAGCATAAGAGAAGAAGTATGGAACTGCCGAGCCACCGGCACTGGCCAACACCTCGGTAGGCCTAACCTTCACCTGCAACAAGGTGGGATAAACCCTGAGTACTCGAATGTACTCAGCTAGACTTACCCGTCATAAACCAAAAATAAAGTGACACCAAGGAGTATGCAAGGCTGATATAAGAGTGGGGCTGGCAATGACCACAATTTTGCATAAAAGCATAAGTAATAAAGTAGCATTATCTTTACTTACTAGCTGTAAGTTTTAGATAGATAATTAACCTACTCAACTAGATTAGCACCTGTTCTAGTCATGGTAGTGATTTGATCAATCACCACAATATAACAAATAGACCAATTAACAATTGCCAACAGTGCCACGATAACTGTCACGTGTTCCACAATTTCAGTATCAAGGTCGATCGGAGTTCAAGTCAAGTGCTCACTATCCAGGAGCGATGGCGATTATAATCGATTCCTAACCAGCTGGTGATTTTATTCCCCACACAAACCACACTCACCGGCCAAAGTGAGCTACAGATAACCACTACATTGTTCCAGGAAGCCGCGGACTCAACCGCCACCATCAGACCCGGAGGCAAGCCCGACTGCCAAGGAGTTGGACTTAACCACCATCACCCGGGTCTTACTTTTCGCGCCCCCGCGTCCCACTACCCCCTTCGTGGCTTCGGCTGATGCGTGGGACCTGAGAGCCGGCCTGGAACAATGAGCGGCTTCGCGGTCGGAACGAGTTATCCTTCCAGCTAAATGTGGGGCATGCGTTCAACATGACAAGAAGGCCATCTTAACAAGATACTGTTTTCCCCATACGACACGGCTAGAAATACTGTAGCACAACGCTACAGGAATCTGCCGATCTCCATTTTCCACAACACTCAGTTATCTCACTTACTAGCAATATCCGTTAAAAGGTCGAGTAACCACCTATTACTCGCGGGTAACATGAAGGTTGCCCGACTTCTACCGGTCTAAGCATGGCTAAGCATATAAGTCGAGCCTAGACCTAGCAGGGTAACAAGGGTGTATATCTCAATTAATCAAGGTAAGGATAAGTAATGCAACAACAGTTTCACACAACTCCTATAACTTAATGCAACAATCATTATATTAACTCAATTGCATTTATAAAGAGTGGGTAGGAGACTTAGAATGCTCCGGGGCTTGCCTCGGAACCAACACTAGGTTAGTGTTAAATGACACTTGCTTGGCAAGCATCTCCACTTCTGATACTTGCTTAGCTCTGCATCTTCTGGACCGTCCACCAAACACCATCTTCTGTTTAGCTTCACCATCTTGTCCTTCACGGTGTATCTACCGTACCTAAATGAGATGCACAATGCAAGCGTATGAATGCAAGGCAAACACTCATGAAACAAACACAAGGCACACAACACAAGCATTACCAACTATTTCACATAAGCAATCAAGATAACTATAAGAGAAGACATAACTTAATTATTAGTTTAGCACACACATAGAACACTCACTTCAGAAGGTCATGGTTATATTAAGGTGTTACATAATGTTCATTATGCATGTAGACAGATTAACTAGAACAATCAACTAGGACATCATTACATACAGCACCCACTTGACACATGCATGCACATTTAGCTCACACTCTAGTTAAACAAGTTAACCAACATTATAAGCATATTTATATACTACATTGGATTGATTAATTTAGCAACATGGTATGCACAAATTAATTATTAATAAAGCATGACATAGCATCAAGGGTCACATAAACAACATCAAGCTAAAGCAATCAATCATGGGTTTATGCACACAGTTTGGACAGCATACAATAAGCATTCCATTTAATCATAACTAGAGCTACACATATCCAAACAAGGTGATCTTAGACTTTCTGGAAAGCTATTGAAATTATCTAAAACTTTTCTATTATTACTTAAACATGATTCAATCATTAAGAAGACCAAACAGTAAATGCAAGGCAGTTCTGTCCAAACTTTGGACAGAATATGACTTCTATCTTCAAACAGCCATAACCAGAGATTTAGAACACCAAAAGACTTGATATAAGACTTGTTGGAAAGCTTATTAAGTTGTCTACAACTTATTTATTATATCTCAAGTTGATTAAGCAGTTATCAGGGTCAAACAATATAGACGAGCAAATCTGTCCAGACTTGGACAGATTCTGAACCTTAACTTTAAACACATGTATCTGGAGATCTAGACCACCAAAAATAGTGATCCAAGACGTTTTAGAAATCTTATGAAAAGCACTACAACTCTTTTATTAACATGAAGACAGGATTCACAAGATAAATTAGCCAAACAGTTCACTCATTCAGATCTGCACAGAAAACATGCAAAACCTGACAGCAAACTTCTAAAATCTATAACTCCAAAATCACTTGGCCTAAAATCATGAAATTTCTGGACAAGCAAGATAAGAAAGTTATCTACAACTTTTGTATAGACCAAATCTACAGAAAACATCATTTACATTACGAATTAATACCACAACAGAAACTACACATGCAGCCATTTCAGCAAATTAATAAACTCACTTCACTGCTTACTTGATTAACATGAGAGCACATATATGAGCTATACAATTACTTCTAACATTCATGAACATGTTCACACAGCATTTATCTCACATCCAAATGCAGCAAGCCAAACACACCAACATATGCATGTTCATATATTACTATGTTTCTATTAATTGGATAATTATTAAACATAGCCATTATCTTTAAGTTCAGTTGCAAACCTATAATTTGGGCCTCATATTTTTACAAGTGATAGACAAAGTCAAAATATAGCTAGTGCAAAAAGATTACATGCTCAGGTCTTATAGATTATTTATTAAAAACATGGCAAGATTAATTCACGAAAAAGCATGTGAGAGCAAGGATAAATCCACAAATCATATTTCCAGCAAACCATGGCCACCATAAAATTATTCAAGCTATAACAACATCATAGGAAGGCAGTGGAACCACTAATTCTATTTTACATGCAAACATTTACCACAAATCATTTTAATTCATTTAATGAGCTGAAAGCAAGATAAATTCCTAACTAAACCATACATGCACCAAATATTCTGAAATGTTTATGACAGCACACACATGACCAGAGGAGTCTACCATAAAAATTCACATCATTTCAAGCAACATAACAGCAAATATCATTTTCTCCTTATTTAAGCCCCGATTTAACATAAATAAATCATCACAGCACAAACTTTATACTAACACACATCATTTTATACATTCACTGGACAGAGCTTTTTACAAGGATTCCAAAAAGTCCACATATGCAATTTTTGGACAAACATACAATTTATTATGCATTTTCCAAAGTTTCAGCCATTTTACCATTTAATCAAAAACGAAAAACAAAAACTGCTTTTCATTTGAGCCCTCCAGATCTGCAAAAATATTTAAGGATCTATTAGCAAACACATTGAGTCATGGCACATTACACAAAAACCCAACGAAAAGTTTCAGCTTCGCTAGATGGTCCTCACCATGAATTTCAGCGAAGAAATGTCGGGAACAGAGATGGAGGTCGGTCTTGCAGGAGGACGACCGGGATTGCGGGCTGCTGGAGAGGGGCCGGCCAGGCTAGGGTTCGGGGCTCACCGGTGTAGCTGCTGCCTTCTGCCGTCGCTGCTTTTCTGCCCTGCGCCTGCTGGCTGCCGGCGGCCACCAAGAAAAGGTCGCGGCCTGATTCCAGAAGACCGCGCGACTGGAGAGTCGCGGCTTCGGGCGACTGCGTGCAGGACGGAAGAAATCGACCGGGCGGAGGAAAGGAAAAAGGAAGGGAAGGAGAGGGAGTGCCAGCGGCTGATTCTGCTCGAGCTAGGAAGAGGAGCAGGGAGGAGGCCGGCCATGGAGGAAAGCTGCTGTCTGCTGCCATGCCTGGATGCGCAAAGGAGGGAGAAGGAAACAACACCGAGAGAGACCGTGGAGAGCAGGGAGGCGCAGAGAGGGGCGACCATGGAAGAGCTCCGACTGCTGCTGGTCTGCTCGCCGGCTATGGTGGGAGGGAGCGCAAGGAGGGTGAGAGACACCGATGGAGGAGAGCTCGGTCTCCCTTTTTTTTTCTTTGCGCGATGGAGAAAGGGGACGAGACCGCGGGAAAGGACCGGCCTCGGTACTTTTATTAACGCGGAGCTCGGCATTTTTTTTTAGAATGTCTTTCCCAAAATGGTATGGTCTGGAAACTTGCGGTCAAACTCCAAAATTGCGAACACTGCTGAAACGAACTCTGATTTCGACGAAACTAATTTTGTTGTCGCCGTCTCGACGAGTACTCGACTTTCGTTAAAGGCACTCAATCGAATTCTCAATCGTTTGTGCAGTAACGATCGTCGACGGCAGCTTCGCAGTGACCGAAATTCCAATTTCGAGTACAGACTTAACCAATTTCCGGAACGTGAAATCCACACTGTACTTCATCTTGCGAGATCGTTTTCGCTATTTTCGGCACCTATCCAGGTCTCGGCCATAAAACGAGATTTGTTCCTTTCGATCTGTACTACAACTTTCGTTTAGGGCGCACCGACATGCGAACATCCGAAAATACCGTTCAACGCCGGTCAAAGTAGTCACCCGGTAGTATCTGATTTAGGGTTCCTCGTCCGTCGGAATAGTTTCTGGCCATCTGCTCAACACGAAACTTTCATAACTTTGGTCGTGAGTCCATATAGAGTTGATTGGACATAATTGCAGTACTTGGTTAAGCCCAAATAATTTTGTTCAGTTAATCAACCATTATAGGCAAGCTGTGACTCGTCATTTCATGTGACTTTTTAATTCCAAACTTCGCGAAACTTTTCGCCCAGTCACTATAGACAGGAACTGAAGTGGGAACATGAAAAATCCATGTTTAGCATTAATCCATAATATTCATAAATTGATAATCATTAATAACCAGCACTGCTAATTATTTCCGGAATAATTCAAATTGAGATTCCATCTCTGAGATTGATCCCAAAAACTTCTGTCATCACTGACCGCACATGAATTTTACTTATTCATCGTCACTTGATATACCATATCGGTGCTCAACTGACTGCTCAACTGACGGCGAACACCTGGGGTGTTACAAAAAAGCGCCACGAAAACGAAATCAACCCGATGTACTTGTTCGTGAGGAGTTACATGAATTCCTTCGGCGGAAATGATCTCCTCACTATAAAGAACAAGTTGATTCAAACGGATTTTCGAAAAGACGCAGTAGAGAGGGAGATCGAGTGACGTGAAAATCATGGAGAAACGAAGAACATGAAGAACACGAACAAAATGCGAATCAACACATTGATTTGCAACCGTGTGGCTACCACACGCTACAACACTCACTACAAGAGAACACCCCCTTTTGCAACACAAATATGTGTTGCTAAAAGTCCATATATGCGTTGGCAGGATCTATACCAACGCATCTAATATGCGTTGCCTAAAGTGGCATTGCAAGGATCTGTTGCAATACTTATTTATGTGTTGGTAACACAATACTAATAACCGTTGCAAAGTTACAACGTATAATGATGAGTTATGGCAACACTTATATGTGTTTGTACACGTCATGACTGAATGGTCTAAATGGTTTATTGTAACATATCGATTTGGTCTGTTGCAACACTTATATGTGTGTAAGAAATAAACCATTATTTAGTCATTAATATAATATATATTTAATTTTTGAAACAAATATAATATAATCTTCGTAGAACTTAATAAAAAAATGCAATACCATCCAAGACATAGAAAATAAGCACACTCAGCCATATATATATATATATTATAAAGAATTTGTTGCATTACAAAGAGCACCATCCACGTAATGCATAACACAATTTTGGTTCAGATTACAAATTGCTATGCGAGCAAAAACTATAAAAAATATAAAGGGATTCATCTAAGCATGCTAATAGTCCTCCTTTCTTCTTCCTTCAGCACGTTCCAATGATGTGATCATATATTTATCTTCTTGATCTAAAGATAAAAAAGTTGGATTAATTTAATATGACACTAATAAAAACTAAAATCATAGTAGGTTATTAGAAAAACCGTACAAAAGTTGAAGGCATGCAACAATAACTCCTCTCTACGTCTCCAAGAACCTTGTAGCCTTTGTATGGTCGTATCAATGGTTCGCCATCTACCATTGAAAAACTAACGGAACCATCCAAAATTCTTTACTAGCGGAACACCGTCAATTTTCTGTGTTGATCACAACTTATATTGTACCCATTGCAAAAGTCTTATTTTGATTTTTCCAACTCTGTAAGTATACTTTGGTGCCAACCTGGTTCAACATATACAAGGTCCAATAAAATAAGTACATAACAGATCACACTACTTGCAAGAAATTAATTGTCATACCATCATTGAATGCTAGTTGACCAATTTGTTGTGTCGCGATGATGTTTCTACAAAAGTATATAATAGACTCTAGCTATAAGAACAATTAATGAAGAAAAAGATAATATAATGTTTTAAGAGATGTGTCCTATACACTAGCAGCTTGGTGTGCAAGAGAACTGATATATTGCTTTGCATCCATGTGTTAAGTTAGTGTGCAAAACCTTATCTTTAGTAAAATATCATCTCGCTGCGCCTATAGAAAATAAGAATAAATTAATAAAAAAAATACAATGATTAATCACTGAAGAAATAATCAATCTACCTGTTTTTTGAGTTAACATCTATTTTTCTCTGCTTAATTACATTCTGACTCTGCAAGTGCAAGGCATAGGTAACAGTTAAGTGAAAACATAAAAATTCTGTCAAAGCGACAACCATTAGTAGCTTTCCAGTGCCAACCATAGTAAAACGCTCTCATCCATATTAGTATGCATACCTTCTCTGTAAGACTAGCATATCTGTTATGTGGCTGCAAATCATCATCCCCCCATATTATCACTTTGCTCATTCTGCAGTGAACTAAAACAAATAAGTATTTGGCATAAATCTGGTATAAAAAGTCCAATTCGATTGTACCATCCTACCATTGTATTATTCAAGTACCCATCCATGTCGAATCATGACTTTGAAGTTATATTGAACAAAAGCACAAGTAAAGTTAGCAATGTTAATTCCACATCCTTCCCAAAGCCTTTTTTGAATCTTCAACATTTATAGAACTCTTCTACTTTAAATTTGGCTGACAGGTGACTGGAAGATTTCGGCATCTGTCATACTACGTATCATACATGTGTAAAACATCATGAAGGACTGATTGCTCATGAATTAGCAGTTGAGTTGCCTTTTCATTATGAGATTGTTGCTGTTGTCCAAGTTGGTCCGCTGCACCTGAATGGAGTCACTATGAAAATCGCCATCCTTCATGCACGGAAGGGTCACTGTGGAAATCCCATTGTTCATAATTCTCAAGTATCCCATTGCAGACCAAATGTTCATATATTTGATCCAGGATAGGAGACTAGTATGCACGCATGCATGACATGGATAATAAATCTTGGTATCCTCAGCTTATTTTTAAATGCAAAATTCAACAAATCCTTCTACACCAGCTATGTACCGAGTAGAATCTTAGGATAGCCCAAAAGAACCTTGATGATTTTAAATCCATTGTGAAACCATAAGAAGCTCTTGCTGTATAAATAAATAGCATATGTAAGTTCATATTTATTTATCATCAAATAATTGGATCCCTTTAAGTTACATTGTCCCATCTATTTTGCTTAAGGATTTAAAGATCAGAAAATTAAAAACCGCCAACTCTGAAAGGTTAACCAAAAGGAAAGAAGAATTCTAGCTTCTAGGGAGGAAAATTGCTAGTCAGATAATTATTAGGTGACTTCACAGCTATAGTAGAAAATGAGTCTGAGCAAATCATACATATTTCAGATTTAGAAAATGAGTCTAGCTGGTCTAAGAAATTTCAATTTCAGTTAGCAGAATGCTCCAGCGCTCTTTAAGTTTCAGCAAATCACAGGTGTACTAAGTAAAAAAGTATATCACTACATATTGTGAGCATTACAAAAATCCCATATAGACTTGAGCATTACAAAGACTGGTATGCTGTGACTGAATTTTAACATTACTGCTTCAGTAAAGAGCTAGCAGGACATAACAGCTAAGTCCGTGCGAACAAGCCTGACACTTGATTTCGTTTTAATTAATTGAATGGGGTACTTGCAACTCATGATTTGGGGTTAATTGCATGATCTCAACGACAAGAGGGTGCATGTTGATTGGCTTAATCAGTTGGAGAATTCAGGGCATACCTAATGGCCTGTTGCACGACGCTCGCAGCCTCTGTCTCGCCGATGGCCGCGTCCACCGCTGCTGCTGCTGCTGTGATGTCGCCCAGCTACACGTGCACGGAGCTACGAAGAACACAGAATAAGATGGAGCGATGCGGCATGGATATAGAGGGGTTTGGGGCGTGGAGCCATGGACAGTGGTGGATCCTAAAACGTACCAAGACCAAGGCTAAATAATGGGAAGCTTAGAACAGCCATGGGAGCACCGCGCACCTGCAGGGGGCGCGCCGCCGCCGGGGTCGGGCGGCGAGGGCCGACGGTGGGACAGGAGCGGCCGGACGATGAGAGTATGGCGTACGGGAGGCTGGATCCTGATGCGTCCGATTTCTAGAGGCACGTGGAGATTTGATGTGGCCCCTAAAGCCGTGAGTACTGATTAGGCCGGTGTGTACAGGATGAGGGAGGAGCTGTTAAGTTTTGTATCCGGTCTTGTTCTTTTGTTAGTATAAGTAAGGTTTCACGACTTGTTTGAACGCAAATAAGTAATAGCTCTGCTGTTATGTGGGAGTGGAGTCTTCCGTCTCCTACATCATGAGGTTCATGGGTTCGAATCTGTGATCCCCTTTTTTGTCGCTTATTAAATATTTATATTATATTAGAGAGCAGCACTTGTGTAAGCTATGCGCATCATAAAAAACAAGTACGCATACTAGCTGAGTACGGATATAATAAACGTTGCCATATTATTCCTCGCAACTCATAAATTAAGCGTTGCCACCAATCCATTGCAAAAGAGGGGTTTCTCTTGTAGTGAGTGAGATTACGGTCTCACTTCCTCAAAAATCTCTAGTACACAGAGGTATGGTTCTCTGCGGATCTCAGTTGCTACAGCAGGGGATTGGGAGAGCAGGAAAATCTAGAAGGCAAAGAGCAAATGACTGAGATAGGGGATTGGGAGAGCAGGAAAATCTAGAAGGCAAAGAGCAAATGACTGAGATAGGATGAGAGGTGGGTGTCTCCCTGTACTTATCCTAATTCTAGTTCCCACTCTACCCCTAACTAATTACACAGCGAACCAGCTAAACCCTAGGGTTATTCTGGAAAAACTCATGGTAGGTGGTGATCCGACGGCCACGCCCGCACAACTGGTAGCGTTGCCTCGACGCAACCTCACCGATTGCCGCCACGTGCCGCCACCGCTCTGCTCGTCCTTTTCACGGACCTCGCCCCCGGTTTGAGGCCCAAACCGGGAAACCAGCCTTCATGACCAACCCCCGGTTTTGAGGCCCAAACCGGGAAACCAGCCGTCCATCGCCTGAGTTTTGTGGCCCAAACTCAGAACCCGCAGCGCCCAGGTTTTGAGGAACAAACCGGGAAACCGTCCTCAGCCCGAGTTTTGTGGCCCAAACTCGGAAACCATCAGCGCCCAGGTTTTGAGGCCCAAACTCAGAAACCATCAGCGCCCAGGTTTTGAGGCCCAAACCTGGAAACCGTCCACTCGATGGTTTTTCTGTGGCTCAACCATGAAACCGAGCCATAGAGGGGATGCACCGCCCGTGCACCCCGTCCACCGACACGTGTCCCCAGGTCCTCGACTCGAGCAACACTATGCCCCGCAAGTCTTCGCTCGTCGCTGTCCCAGGCTGTCAGCCACCACAGCTGATCCTCAGGCCACCGGTCCCTCAGTCCAAGCCTCACGTCCGCCCTTCACCGCTCTCGGTCCATCGGCACGGCACGTCTCTACTTGACCTTCACCTTGCCTTCGATCACTGTATCCGTGCTCGACACCTGCACAACACATGCCAAAGAACATGCGCATTATCCCAGTTGACAATCACTCATCACTCGAGACTCGGCATACACCCATGTATCCGCAATCTCAAGAACCTACACAACTTGAGATACTCAATTATGATTGTATAGTAAGAAAAGTCCTTAGGTTATAGAAACCCTTTTTATGAATCATATTAGAAGTGTCTGATAAAATAGTTTTCTACTTATGGGCCCATAATGAAAAGTGTAGAGTTTAAAAAGAAACAACTTTTATTTTAGGCCCATCTTCTAAAAAGGTTTGGAAAATGCTCATAATGGAAATTGAAATCTATGTTTAAAATTAAAAAAAGGGGAGGCCTCAGCCGGCCTGGCCAGCCCAATAGACCACGGCCCACAAGCGTTCTAACGCCCGTGCACTTCGGCCGACCTGCCATAGCATGCGCCCGCCGCATGGCCGCTGGCCGGTGGCGGCGCTAGGTGGTGGCCGCCGCGCGCGACACTGCCCAAAAGGGGCACTGCCCGAACACCTCCGCTCCCTCTCGGCCTCTCTCTCGCTCCTCCCGCCCCGCTCTCGCCCGTAGCAGCCACGACCACCGCTCGCCATTGTTGGCACTTCTTAGCGCAAACCACCGGAGGATAGGTTTAGGGTCAATCCTCGGCGATCACTGTTGGTATTTCGTAGCGTAAGCAGAAAAGTCCGCAAGCGCACGGAAGTACCGGTGTAGCACTTCACCTGGAAGTATTCAGGGTATCGTATTTTCCGCAGGGAACGGTGTGCTATAGTCTATTGGTCTAGTTCTCCTAGATAAGTCAAGGAGAAGGGTAACAAGGGTAGCAAGGTTTCTCTAGGTAACGAGCCCTTAGGTGCTCTAACTCAACTAACATAGCTTGCTTTGGTCAACGGGTGAAACTGGTTTCCCAGTCTATGCCGATAGAACTCTACCTGGAATCCCGAACGTGAGTGGATTACGAAGGACGGACAGGGCTGTTACCACCTGCCGCCTACCTCCTCAACCGTGGAGACCCAGGCAACCAACATGTGACCACTTAGCCTACACACCACATTTACGCTAAGGGCCACTACTCTAGCGGCGATCAGGTCTTGCACCCTCTTACTAGAGCACCCACCCGAGGGTGAACGATTGGTCCAGCAAACTAAGTTAGCGACAAGCTAGAACACAATAAGAACTTGAATACAAAGATCAACACGATCTTTATACTTCAAGAAGTACAAGATCGTAGAGGTACAAGCCGAGTCACACCGGCGATCTCGGTGTTCCTTGCGCGGAGGAAGCCGACAACTCCGGTACTTCTCCAACTCGCACTCACTCGCTCCCTATTCTAGTTAGCTACTAGAGCTAAGACATATGAGGCACTACTACTTCTTCCATAGATCCCTCTTGAGATATGTGCTGATGAGCTCTTGGATGAATTGTGAGGTGGGTAGAGGCCTCCTTTTATAGGTGAGATGCCTTGGAGGGTTGGAGAGCCTCATCTCTCCACATGGAAAGTGCAAACCGACCTCCAAACTGACCTTTCGGGACGCATTGGACCTAGACACCTTGATAACCGACATGAGAGAGGCGGTATCTAGCAACCGACCAAAGTTGGGTCCGGTCGGTGCACCTGGTGGTGCGGCCCACCTGGTGGTGCAACCGCACCAGGGGTGCGGGTGCACCCCTGGTGGCCCCTCTCATGCCCGCTCGCTCTAGTGGGTCCCTAAGGTGATGTGGGCCATGTCCATCGAGGTTTCCAAGTCTAGTCATTATTGTAATGGGCTTTGAGCTCTATTTCTCCCATTTCGATGGGCCAGAAGTGATGGATATTGGCTTATTCCCTTTGGGCTCATATCGGGTGCATTTACATGTCATATGTTGCGGATACATGGGTGTATGCCGAGTCTGAGTGATGAGTGATTGTTAACAGGTTTGATCGCAGGTTCTTTGGCTTGTGTTGTGCAGGTGTCGAGCACGGATACAGTGATCAGAGGCAAGGTGAAGGTCAAGTAGAGACGTGTCGTGCCGAGGGACCGAGAGTGGCGAAGGGCGGACGTGAGGCTTGGACTGAGGGACGGTGGCCCGAGGATCAGCTGTGGTGGCTGGCAGCCTGGGACAGCGATGAGCGAAGACTTGCAGGCACGGTGTTGCCTGGATCGAGGACCTAGGGACACGTGTCAGTGGAGTTGGTGCACGAGCGGTGCATCCCCTACAGCTTCGGTTTGGTGGTAGAGCCAGAGAAAAACCATCGGGTGGACGGTTTCCAGGTTTGGGCCTCAAAACCTGGGCATGCTGATGGTTTCGAGTTTGGGCCACAAAACTCGGGCTGAGGAAGGTTTCCAGGTTTGGGCCTCAAAACTGGTGCTGGGTTTGCTGAGTTTGGGCCACAAAACTCAGGCTACGGTCGGCTGGTTTCCCGGTTGGGCCTCAAACCGGGGGTTGGTCGTGAAGGCTGGTTTCCCGGTTTGGGCCACAAAACGGGGGTGCGACGTCCGGGAAAAGGACAAGCAGAGCGGTGGCGGCACGTGGCGGCAATCGGTGAGGTTGCGTCGAGGCAACGCTACCAGTTGTGCGGGCGTGGCGTCGGATCACCACTACCACGAGTTGGTCCAGAATAACCTTAGGGTTTAGCTGGTTCGCTCTGTAAGTAGTTAGGGGTAGGGAGAGTAGGAATAGTTAGAATTAGGATAAGTAGGGGGAGACACCCACCTCCCCATCTATCTCAGTCATTTGCTCTTTGCACTTAGGGTTTCCTGCTCTCCCAATTCCCTGCTGTAGCTAGCTGAGATCCGCAGAGAACCATACCTCTGTGTACTGGAGATTTTGAGGAAGTGAGGCCGTAACCTCACTGTTGTAGCGTGTGGTAGCCACACGGTTTAGATCGATGACTTGATTCGCGTTTTGTTCGTGTTCTTCGCGTTCTTTGTTTCTCCGCGATTTTCCCGTCACTCGATCTTCCTCTCTACTGCATCTTTGCGAAATCCATTTGAATCAACTTGTTCTTTATAGTGAGGAGATCATTTCCACCGAAGAATTCATCTAACTCCTCACGGACAAGTAGATCGGGTTGATTTCGTTTTATCGTGACACTTTTGGTTCATACTCCTCCCCTTTCGATTCTCCCGGTGATTGAATCGATTTGAGCGGATGATTTCTGGGGATAGTCTCCTAACTACCTTGTGATCATCCACTCCAAGTTTGGGAATGTGGGATTGAGTTTTGATTCGGATTTGGGGAGAGTTGTGTGAGGGGCGACCGAAATCGCCCTCACTGGGAGGTCGCGGACAGTCCGCGGTTTGATCGGCGGACAGTCCGCGCGTCGGGGATCAGCCGGATCAGTGGCTGTGTTCTTCGGATGGGTTATTGTTCATACACCGGCGGACAGTAGTTTAAAGTAAAGTCGGGACAGTCCGGAAGGGTCCAGGAACTTCAGCAGCACTGCTGTTTTTCTCTTTTAACGGCGGACAGTCCGCCATCCCCTCGCGGACAGTCCGCAGTAGGGGCGGACAGCCCGGGACCCCAGGGCCGGACAGTCCGCGAATCGGCTGTGTACTCCGGTCTTGTGCGTTTGCTCTCCCGGCTTCTTCGCTTGGTTTCCGGACTTCTCGTTTGGCCCTAGAGTTGATCAAGAAACCTCTCTAGGTATCTTTGCTACTTGTTAGCTTAGGTATTTGGGAGTTTCTCGACGTAGCCGTCTATCTACGTTCGAGACTTGGTTTTTGAGGGTCGAACCTACGCCGGCGCTTTTTGTGTTTGGTTCGCTATCGCTTTGTGGTGCCTCGCTGTGATCCAAGGGATCATCCACCCTCTCCAAGGGTCGTGGGCATCACGTTCTCAGTTGTAGCTTTTGGGGGTTGATTTTGGGACAATCGGCCAAAGTTACGAAAGAAATTTGAGCTCCCATTCACCCCCCTCTGGTCGCCTTGCTAGTGCATTCTCGGTCCTTCAATTGGTATCGGAGCGGATTAAGGATCCTCCACCTTAGCCGATCAGATCCACAGAAGGCGACATGGATCGCGGCGTGGGCAAACCGCCGTTTTTCGATGGGACGAACTATGCGTATTGGAAGATACGCATGTCGGCCTATCTGCAGAGTTTGGGTGCTTCCATTTGGGATATTTGCAACTCTGCCGATTACGTTGTCTTGGTTGCTCGTGTCTCTCAGCTTCAGATCGATGAGCACGATGCCAATAGCCGAGCCTGTAATGCTCTTTTCTCATGCTTGAGCTTGAGTGAGTTTGATCGCGTTTCTCACCACGCTACGGCTCGGGAGATTTGGGCTACCCTCATGCGTTTCATGAGGGAACCTCTCAAGTCAAAACCCGTGTCTACGAGTCGTTCAAGCGAGAGTATGAGAACTTTCGACATATGCCTGGCGAGAGCATAGAAATTTATTCGCTCGCTTTCAGGTGATTGTCAACAGGATGAGGGCTAACAAGGAGCTGTTGCCTTTCGACGATCATGAGAGGGCTTTGAAGCTTTTGCATACCCTTGATTGGTCGGTGTGGGATTCCAAAGTTCAGACGATCATCGAATCACCTAACTATGAGACCCTCACGTGCGACGAACTCTTCAGTAAGCTCAAGTCCATTGAGATTGACGCCATGGCGAGGGATTCTTATGAAAATCCTTCTGGCCCATCGATGGCTTTGCTTTCTGGCTCTTCTGCTAACCCCTCTGGAGGTTTTGCACTCTCTTCTCTCTTTCTGTCATAGAGGAGCAACTTGAGTCTTTGGGGATGACGAGTTGGCTTTGCTCGCCAACCGGTTCTCGCAATTCCACAACAACCGCATGAACCGTTGCCGCGGAGGAGGACGCTCAGGATGCTTTGAGTGCGGCGACCCCAACCACTTCATCGCCAATTGCCCAACGATGAACAAGCAAACCTTCGGCAAGGCGGATCATGGGCACAAGTATGACTCCGGCAAGCGCAAGGAGAAGTACATCCCCGCGAAGCACAAGCGGAAGGGCGGCTTCAACAAGGAGTACATCAAGACGAAGTACTTGGAGATGGCCCAGGCTGAGCAGTGTGCATTCTTCGCCACGCTCAGCGACGTCGATGACTCGGACGATGACTCCGCTTCTTCAAGCGACGACGAGTCCGAGAAGAAGAAGAGGATCGAGGACAAGCTCAACGGCCTCTGCTTCTTCGCGGACGATGAGGGCTTCTGTACCATGGCCCTCGGCAAGGAGGTCGACGGCGGCGAGCTGGTGGACACTCCTCGGAACGACGACGATGACGACGACACCTCCCAGGTATCTCAGACCCCCGACGGGCTTTCTGCTGAGGTCGAGAGAAGCTTACTGCTGCGCTCCTTAGTCAGGATAGTTGCTTAGGCGTGCTGCTAGAGAGTGCAAGGAGTTTAGGCAGAAGTGGGAGGATACGGTGAAGGAACTTGAATCTGTCAAGTCCACCGTAGTTGTTACCGATGAGGAGGAGTGTGAGATGTGCACCACGCACATGACTGACCTTCTCACTTTGAGAGGTATGATGTTGCGTTGGTAGGAGAGGTGGATGAGCTGAAGGCTAGATCTTCGCTGTTGGGTGCGCAAGTCCTGTGCGGGCTTGCAATCTGAGTTGGCAGAGAAAAAATCCAAGATTGTGTCTCTTGAAGAGGCCAACTCAGGTAGCACATGTGTGGCCATGTGTGTTCTTTGTGAGGGTTTGGAGATGGAGATAGCCAATGTGAAGCATGACAAGATGCAAACCGAGGAGGAAAACACATACCTTCGGACCATCTTGTCATGGGTGTCTAGTGGTGAGCCACAGCTCGGGATGATGATCTCCCAATTCAAGCGAGCTGCTAAGGTCCTGGTGTAGGCTTTGCTCGGGTGTTGATGTTTCATCTTTTGGGAAGATTGGAGAGTCGAGTGGTCTGAACCCATGTGAGAAGCCCAACTCCACCACTACTCCCAAGCTTACCAAGATTCCACCCAAAGAGCCTCTCAAGCCTAACACTAAGGATGGGGTCTTTGTTGAACCTCCGAGAGCTCCACCAAAGAAACAATCTTGGGCTCCCAAACCAAACCACCTCAAGAACAAGCTGGACACAATGCCACCCATCCAGGAGGAGCTTATGCCACAGAAGGGCAAAGTGATCCACACCCACTACCGTGAGTACCAACAACCCCCTATGAGAGTGGTGAGGGTACCATTGTGAGCATTGTGGGAGAGATGGACACTTGAGTGAGTTTTGTTTTCGGCGCAAGAGAAAGCGCGCCGTGTGCAAGGAAATGAACAACCCAGACATGTACCATCCTTTCCATGATGTACATGTGCCAAACGTTCAGAGTCGTGCTGCTAGGCCTAGAGGTCCGAAACCTCAAGTTCCTAGGCCTAGGCGCGTGGAGGTCGTGCCCGGCGGGGAGCCTGCAGTTGTAGGCTATGGACCCCGTGGCGGTGGCTTTGTAGTTGAGCGTTTTCCCCACCGCGTTTTGAGTATCGCGATGGACGCTCCTCCCTTAGCGGACCACGTTTTCCTGAACGTGGTGATCGCTTTCCCGTAGGCGTGCTAGGAATGGTTTTTCTAACCATTCTTTTGAGCAGCCGGCCCAACACTGGTATTCTCCCTACTTCACTAACCCCAGTGTTGGACCGTATGCTCACCCTATGTCTTTTTATTGATATAGGTAAAACAACTGGAGAACGTTTGGTTGGTGGATTCCGGTTGCTAGGCACATGACCGGAAATGCCATGTGGTTCTCCAGTCTTAGTCCGGTTGCCAGAAAGGATTTTATCACCTTCGGCGACAATAGCAAAGGTAAAGTGTTGTCTCGTGGGTCCGTGCGAGTTAATGAGCACTTTGTGTTGCGTGATGTTGCTTGTTTCTAACTTGCATTTTAACCTTCTTTCTGTTTTGCAACTCTTTGATGATGACTATGAGATTCGTTTTAAACCGAATCTCAGTCGCATTTTGGACCCTCAGGGCAATCTTGTTTGTGTGATTTCGCCCTTGGGAAAGTCTTTCGTGCGGATTTCTCGGAGTCGTTTGGAGTTTCTCATTGTCTTTTGGCTGGACCTTCCTCCTCTGATCTTTGGAAGTGGCATAGAGACTTGGTCACCTGAGCTTCGACTTGCTTGCAAGACTTAGTTCACTTGGCCTAATCCGAGGATTGCCCAAGTTGTCTATGGAGAAGGATCTTGTTTGCCATTCTTGTAGACATGGGAAGATGGTTGCCGCTCCCCACCATCTAGTGACTCAGGTCATGACCAAGCGCCCTGGAGAGCTTTTGCAATGGACCTTGTTGGTCCAGCCCGGGTGAGCTCGGTTGGGGGGAAGTGGTATGTGCTTGTTGTTGTTGTTGATTTCTCGAGATATTCGTGGGTCGTCTTTTTAGCTGAGAAGACCGAGACTTTCTCCTTTGCTCGCAATCTGATTTTGCGTCTTCAGAATAAGTTCCCTTTGAACTCGATGCGAGCTATCAGGAGTGATAATGGTTCCGAATTCAAGAATTCGGATTTTGAGAAGTTTGTAACTCTTTGGGTTTAGAGCATCAGTTTCTTCCCCCTACACACCGCCCAGAATGGTGTTGTAGAGAGGAAGAATCGGACCCATGTAGAGATGGCCAGGACGATGCTCGATGAGCATAGGACTCCTAGGCGATATTGGGCCGAAGCTATGAGCACTGCATGCTATATTTCCAATCGCATTTTTCTCTGAGCTTTCTTGAAAAAGACTTCTTATGAGTTGCGTTTTGGAAAACTGCCCAAGGTGAGTTACTTTCGAGTTTTTGGATGCCATTGTTTTGTACTCAAAAAGGGCAACTTGGACAAGTTTGAGTCTCGCTTCTTACGGTGTGTTGTGTTTTTTGGTTTGGCACTCATACTCGAGCTTATCGTGTACTTAACCTTGACACAAAACCGAGTCATGGAGACATCCGATGTCACCTTCGACGAGACCATGGTTTGTCCTTCTTCTCGTTTTGAGCGTGCAGGTGATCATGAGGTTGGTGAGCCTCTTTTTGATGACGAGGACGAGGGTGCTGAAGGTATGAATGATCCAGCACCCCCTCCACCTCCTGTGCCGCAAGGAGTGGCTTCTACTACGACTCACGGCCCCGACACTTCTTCTTCTGGGGGGCCATGGGATCCGCCACCTCGAGCGGTACCATTTTACCCGAGGAGGCGCCAGCTGCTGTTGAGGGGGAGATCACTTCTGCACGGGAGGCGCCACGACACATCCAGCGCCGACACCCCCCTCAGCAAATGATCGGCACATTGACGAACGTGTCACTCGGTCAGGTCTCAAATCTCTCACTTTGCTCATTCTGCTTTGTTGCTAATTTTGAGCCCCGAGATGTTGGACACGCTTTGACGGATCCGGATTGGGTCAATGCCATGCATGAGGAGTTGGAAAATTTTGAAAGAAATCAGGTTTGGGTTCTTGTTCTCCTCCCTCTGAGTGTCACCCAATTGGGACAAAATGGGTTTTCAAAAACAAACAAGGAGAGGATGGCCATGTTGTGAGAAACAAGGCCAGACTAGTAGCCCAGGGGTATAGTCAGAAGGAGGGGATAGACTATGAGAGACTTTTGCTCCTATAGCTCGTTTGGAGGCAATTAGAATACTCTTGGCTTTTGCTGCATCCAAAGGTTTCAAACTTTTTCAAATGGATGTCAAGAGTGCCTTCTTAAACGGCTACATAGAAGAGGAGGTGTATGTTAGACAACCCCCCGGTTTCGAAAATCCCAAGTTTCCAAACCATGTTTTAGACTTCACAAAGCTTTATATGGTTTGAAACAAGCCCCTAGAGCCTGGTATGATAGGTTGAAAACCTTTTTGCTTGCTAAGGGTTTTAAAATGGGATGTGTGGATATAAAACGCTTTTTCTCCTCAAGCAAGGCACTGATACTCTCTTGGTCCAGATTTACGTGGATGATATCATTTTCGGTGGTTCTTCTCACGCTTTGGTTGCCAAGTTTGCAGACACTATGAGCAGGGAGTTTGAGATGAGCATGATGGGCGAGTTGACGTTTTTCCTCGGGTTGCAAATCAAGCAATCCTGGGAAGGGACGTTCGTGCACCAGGGTAAGTATACCAAGGACATCTTGAAGAAATTCGATATGGGTGAGGCAAGCCTCTTCCAACACCCATGTCGACCACGACGGCCCTGGATGCGGATGTGGATGGACATGCGGTGGACCAGAAGGAGTACCGAGTATGATCGGGTCGCTGCTGTACCTGACGGCGACACGCCCGGACATTCAGTTCGCAGTGTGTCTTTGCGCGCGTTTTCAGTCATCACCGCGCACTTCTCACCGTCAGGCGGTCAAGCGCATTATGAGGTACTTATCCTTCACTCCAGAATTTGGGATTTGGTATTCTGCTTTTCCACCCTTTCCCTTTGTGGTTATTCCGATGCCGATTTTGCTGGTTGCCGCATTGATCGCAAGTTCACTTCTGGGACTTGCCAGTTTATTGGTTCTTCTCTTGTATCGTGGTCGTCTCGCAAGCAGTCAAGCGTCGCCCAGTCTACCACGGAGGCTGAGTATGTTGCTGCGGCTAGCTGCTGTTCCCAGTTACTCTAGATGATGGCCACTTTGCGTGATTTTGGTCTGAGCTTTTCTCGCGTTCCTTTGCTTTGTGACAGCACGAGTGCTATTAGCGTTGCTAAGAACCCCGTGCTGCACTCGAAGAACAAACACATTGATGTGCGCTTTCATTTTCTGCGAGACCACTATGAGAATGGTGATATCGACCTTCGCCATGTCGATACTCATCATCAGTGGCTGTATTTTTCACCAAGCCTTTGGACCAATCACACTTTTGCTAGGTTAGAGAGGTGAGCTTGGTGTGTGTTTCCCCTTTTAGATGGGGGAAACATTTTGGTTCTTGTATCATAAAACTGACCATTTTTCATTTGTCTTGTTTTTCTTTGTTTAGTTAGTCTTTTTGCATACGCTTTTTACATTCTGAGCTTCATGTATATAATCTTAGAATGTAATTATGCTCTGTTTAGTATGCTCGGGATGCATAGAAGTGTATTTAGTATGCTAATACTTGCTCCTTTTGATCACTAATACATGTTGTGAGCTGAGCTATTTTGAATGGTGAATCTGCTTAACAAACATAAACTTGAAAATGTTCACCATTGAGATATGCAACTAGCATGTGTAGGATGTGTTGAATTCACTTGTGCTTTTCATATAGCTAGTGCAGTTTGCTATGTCTCTAGTTCTGAGTAACTCACCTGCTGTGTGGTTGGTAATGTTCATGATTCTGTTATAACTTGAAACCAAGGTAAGTGAATTAGAAAGATCGAGAGGGATTGCTGTCACACATCACAATGTTTCGAGACTGTTTCTCATCATTGCACCTTGAGATAAACTTGAGCTGTGTAGTGTATGATGACCGAAACTGTTGCTTTAAGCTTCTGATTGCTTCTCTGCTAGGTTTGCACAGTTGGAAAGTTAGGCAATGACAAGCTTTCAACCTCTCGCAATCACATGCTGAAATTTAAACTTGTGTAATCTTACCGCGCTGCAACTCCAATAAATTTGGATACACAAGTCTATGTTTCATTCTATAGCATGTTGATTGAACTGTGCTAGGGTATTCACCTTGTGTACATGTTTAGCACTTGTCTGATTTCCTGTCTATGCATGCTTTTGTGCTATTTTGATGGTGAATACCTTTTTGGCTAAAAACTGCTCATTTTGCTCATATGTTCATATTTCATATTTGGTGATTAGTTTGAGCCTTCGCTAGCTTGTATGCGTTCCAGTGAGTGTCTTGGAGCTTTACTGTTTAGAGCATCCTTGATTTTCTTGACTATATTCCTGAAGCTTGCTAACTTGCATTATGACTCATATGCATTTTGAAGGGGGAGAACTTCTCTTATTGGCACTTTTTGATGTGCATTCTCTAAGGGGGAGAGATTTTACTTGATGGTGCATTTTCAACTAAGGGGGAGAATTGGACAATCATGCCTCCATTTGTCAACTAAGGGGAGAGAATCGGTTGTGTGCACCATGCAAGGGGGAGTTTGCTTGGTACATTTTTGAAATTTCCAATTGGATCGGAGCGCTTTGCTAGTTGTGTTGAGCCCTTGCCTCTATCTTAGGGACTAGCAGTCGCATCTTTGCTTCAGTTGGTTTCAGTTGGTATCGAGTTTTTCAGTTGATGTTGAGCTTTCTGCTAGTTGTGTTGAGCCTCTGTGCCTCTGTCTTGAGGGACTAGCATTTTTGCTTTGATTTTCAATTGGTGTCTGCTAGCGGTGTTGAGCCTATTCTACCCTCTTCTTGAGGGCTATGCTTTGCTTTGCTTGGTCGCGTGGAGCCGTTGCCCATGTCTTTGGGGACCAAGTTGTCTTGCTCTTTCCACTTGACCTTCTTCGGCTTTGCTTTGCTTTTGGGTCATTTAGTCGAGTTTTCTTCTCTCCTTCTTCCTTCTTCTATCTATTTCCATTATGATTTCTGTGTGTAGTTGACAATGCACTCATCAGGGGAAGATTGCGGATACATGGGTGTATGCCGAGTCTCGAGTGATGAGTGATTGTCAATGGGTTTAATCGCAGGTTCTTTGGCTTGTGTTGTGCAGGTGTCGAGCACGGATACAGTGATCAGAGGCAAGGTGAAGGTCAAGTAGAGACGTGCCGTGCCGAGGGACCGAGAGTGCGAAGGGCGGACGTGAGGCTTGGACTGAGGGACCCGGTGGCCCTGAGGATCAGCTGTGGTGGCTGGCAGTCTGGGACAGCGACGAGCGGAGACTTGCGGGCACGGGGTTGCCTGCGTCGAGGACCTAGGGACACGTGTCGGTGGACGGGGTGCACGGGCGGTGCATCCCCTCTACAGCTTTGGTTTGGTGGTAGAGCCAGAGAAAAACCATTGGGGTGACGGTTTCCTCCAGGTTTGGGCCACAAAACCTGGCGTGTGCTGATGGTTTCCGAGTTTTGGGCCACAAAACTCGGGCTGAGGACGGTTCCAGGTTTGGGCCTCAAAACCTGGGTGCTGCGGGTTTGCTGAGTTGGGCCACAAAACTCAGGCTACGGTCGGCTGGTGTCCCGATTTGGGCCTCTCAAAACCGGGGGTTGGTCGTGAAGGCTGGTTTCTCCGGTTTGGGCCACACAAACCGGGGGTGTGCGACGTCCGGGAAAAGGACAAGCAAGGGGCTGCGGCACGTGGCGGCAATCGGTGAGGTTGCGTCGAGGCAACGCTACCAGTTGTGCGGGCGTGGCCGTCGGATCCACCTACCACGAGTTGGTCCAGAATAACCTTAGGGTTTAGCTGGTTCGCTCTGTAAGTAGTTAGGGGTAGGGTGGGAATTAGGAATAGTTAGAATTAGGATAAGTAGGGGGAGACACCCACCTCCCCATCTATCTCAGTCATTTGCTCTTGCACTTAGGGTTTCCTGCTCTCCCAATTCCCAGCTGTAGCTAGCTGAGATCCGCAGAGAACCATACCTCTGTGTACTGGAGATTTTGAGGAAGTGAGGCCGTAACCTCACTGTTGTAGCGTGTGTTAGCCACACGGTTGTAGATCGATGACTTGATTCGCGTTTTTGTTCGTGTTCTTCGCGTTCTTTGTTTCTCCGCGATTTTCCCGTCACTCGATCTCCCTCTCTACTGCATCTTTGCGAAATCCGTTTGAATCAACTTGTTCTTTATAGTGAGGAGATCATTTCCTTCGAGGAATTCATCTAACTCCTCACGGACAAGTAGACCGGGTTGATTTCGTTATCGTGACACTTTTTCGTTCATACTCCTCCCCTTTCGATTTCCCGGTGATTGAATCGATTTGAGCGGATGATTTCTTGGGATAGTCTCCTAACTACCTTGTGATCATCCACTCCAAGTTTGGAACGTGGGATTGAGTTTTGATTCGGATTTGGGGAGAGTTGTGTGAGGGGCGACCGAAATCGCCCTCACTGGGAGGTCGCGGACAGTCCGCGGTTTTGACCGGCGGATAGTCCGCGCGTCGGGGATCAGCCGAATCAGTGGCTGTGTTCTTCGGACGGGTTACTGTTCATACACCGGCGGACAGTCCGCAGTGTAAAGTCGGCGGACAGTCCGGGAAGGGTCTAGGGAACTTCAGCAGCACATGCTGTTTTTCTCTTTTAACCGGCGGACAGTCCGCCATCCCCCTCGCGGACAGTCCAGAAGGGGCGGACAGCCCGGGACCCCAGGGCCGGACAGTCCGCGAATCGGCTGTGTACTCCGGTCTTGTGCGTTTGCTCTCCCGGCTTCTTCGCTTGGTTTCCGGACTTCTCATTTGGCCCTAGAGTTGATCAAGAAACCTCTCTAGGTATCTTTGCTACTTGTTAGCTAGGTATTTGGGAGTTTCTCGACGTAGCCGTCTATCTACGTTCGAGACTTGGTTTTTGAGGGTCGAACCTACGCCGGCGCTTTTTGTGTTTGGTTCGCTATCGCTTTGTGGTGCCATCGCTGTGATCCAAGGATCATCCACCCTCTTCCAAGGGTCGTGGGCATCACGTTCTCAGTCGTAGCTTTTGGGGGTGATTTTGGGAGAATCGGCCAAAGTTACGAAAGAAATTTTTGAGCTCCCATTAACCCCCCCTCTGGTCGCGCCTTGCTAGTGCATTCTCGGTCCTTCAATGTTGTATGTGTTGGAGCCCTGTAACACCTCGGGTGTTCGCCGTCAGTTTAGCAGTCAGTTGAGCACATACGTGGTATATCAAGTGATCATGAAGAAAATCAATTGTGTTCAACCAAGTGTTGCAATTATGCCCAATCAACTATATATGAACTCACAACAAAAGTTTTGAAAGTTCCGTGTCGAGGAGATGGCCAGAAAATGTTCTGACCGACGAGAAACCCTAATTCGGATCATATCGGGTGACTGCATTGACCGACATTGAGCGGTATTTTCAAATGTTCGCATGTCAGTGCGCCCTACATGAAAGTTGTAGTACAGATTGAGAAGAACAAATTTTGTTTTAAGCCGAGACCTGGATCGGTGCCAAAAATAGTGAAAACGAGCTCGCAAGATGGAGTACAACGCAGTTTTCAGGTTGCAGAAATCACCTAAGTCTGGACTGCGAAAATTGAAATTTCGGTCACCCCCGATGCAGTCGTCGACAATCGTTACCATACCCGGGCAAACCATTGAGAATTTGACCAAGTTCCTTTAATGAAAGTTGGAGTACTCGCGAGACGGCGACAACAAAGTTAGTTTCATCGAAATTGGAGTTTGTTTGATCAGTGATCGCAATTTTGGAAGTTGACCGAATATTTCCAAAAACATGCCATTTTGGGAATGAAGTTTGGGAAAAATATGCCGAGCTCCTCCCGTGGCCGACCAGACCGCGTCGGTTCCCGAGCCCTCTCTGCGCTCGCCCTTCAAAAGCTGAGACCGAGTCCCGGTCTCCCTTCCCCCTCCATTTTGTTGCTCTCCTCCTGTCTTGTTTCCTTTCTGCTCGGTCCTCCTCAAGCCATGGCACAACAGCTTCCTCCCTCCATGCTGACCAGCAGAAGCTCCGGCGAAGCAGCTGCGCGTCTTCCTAGCGCTCCTCCTGCCCTCCCTGGCGAGCAGCGGGCGCCTCTCCCTCCTCTCCTTGGCCACCCTCCTTGCTCCCCTTCTCCTCTCAAAGCGAGCAGCAGCCCCTGCTTCTCCCTGCGCCTCCTCCTCCACAGCGAAGTGCAGGCAGCAGCTCCCTGCCCCTTCTCTTCTTCCTTGGCGTGCAGCTGCAGGCGCCTCCATTTCTATTCTTCCTTTCCTCTTTCTGCTGCAGCCAGCAGCAGCGCCGTCGGTGGCCAGAGGCCGCGCTCCCTCTGGCGCGGTACGTGCTGCCCGCGCGCGCAGGGCCGCGCCTGAAGGACCAAGAAATCTACCAGAAAGCGAACAGAGGGGGTGAATGGGAGCCTAAAAATATCTAGAGAGGTTCCTAGGTAAACTCTAGAGCAAATGAGAAGTCTGAAAACCAAACAAAAGCCGGGAGAGCAAACGCACTAAAACGCTAGCTTCAGCCAAGTCCCGGACTGTCCGGGGTCCCGATCGCGGAGACTGTCTGCCCAACGGCGGACTGTCCGGCTCTGGTGGCGGACTGTCCACCGGCCAAATGTGCAAACAGCACTGCTGCTAAAAACCCTCTGCTCGTCCCTCCGAACTGTCCGTGCCTTAGTATGGCGGACGGTCCGCCGGGTCCCGAGCCAAAGATGCCGAGGCGCCCAGCCACTGGTCTGGCTCAGCCCCGACGCGCGGACTGTCCGCGCCCTGAGTGGCGGACTGTCCGCAACCACTCAGGGAGGGCGATTTCAATCGCCCTTCTCCCAAATCCTCCCAAATTCGAATCCAAGTCAATCCCTCCGATCCCAAACTTGGAGAAGATGATCACAAGATAGTTAGGAGACTATCCCCAGAAACCATTCGCTCAAATCGACTCAATCAACTGGAAATCAAAAGGGAAGGTCCAAGAACCGAAAAAGTTCCACGAAACTTGAATCGACCCGATCTACTTGTTCGTGAGGGTAGAGATAAATTCTTTCGGTGGAAATGTTCTCCTCATCAAGAACAAGTTGATTCAAGTGGATTCGAAAAAGACGCAGCAAGGAGGGAGATCGAGTGACGGGAAAATCATGGAGAAACGAAGAACATGAAGAAAAAGTTCAAAACGCGAATCACAATCATGATTGCCAGCCGAAATTCGTCCCATGAGGAGACAACGGGAATCCGGTCCCGGTTCTGCAAAATCCAATACACAGAAGTATGATCAAACCGTCTCTGCGGATCTCAGTAGCTACAGCAGGGACTGGGAGAGCTGGAAACCCTAGAATGAAAATAGCAATGATTGTGATGGTCTGGAGGGAGGGGTTGCCTCTCCTAATATAGCCTAATACAATTATTCCCCTTCTACCCCTACTGCTAATGAGCGAGCAGGCTAACCCTAAGGGCATTCCTGACCAACTTGAAGTGTAGTCGATCCGACGGCCACGCCCGCACATCAGGTAGCTTCGCCTCGACGCGACCTCACGGATGCCACCACGTGCCGCCAAGCGCCGCTCGTCCTTTTCACGGACCTCCCCCCAGTTTTGAGGCCGAAAACGGGAACTTGGGCCTCCCCCGTTTTGAGGCCAAAACCGGGAAACCTGTCGTCCGTCGTGTGACCTTTGTGGCCCAAACTCAGAAACCCACCAGCGCCCAGGTTTTGAGGCCGAAACCTGGAAACCGTCTTTAGCCCGAGTTTTGTGGCCCAAACTCGGAAACCGGCCGCACCCAGATTTTGAGGCCCAAACCTGGAAACCATCCACTCGGTGGTTTTTCTGTGGCTCAACCACCAAACCGACGCCGTAGAGGGATGCACCGCCCGTGCACCACGTCCACCCGCAAGTCTCACTTGTCGCTGTCCCAGGCTGTCAGCCACCAAGGCCGATCCTCAGGCCACCGGTCCGTTAGTCCAAGCCTCACGTCCGCCCTTCACACCGCTCCGGGTCCATCGGCACACGACACGTCTCTACTTGACCTTCACCTTGCCTTTGATTACCGTCTCCTGTGCTCGACACCTGCACAACACAAGCCAAAGAACATGCGCATCATACCAGTTGACAATCACTCATCATCTCAAGATCCGGCATACAACCATGTATCCGCAATCTCCCCCTTGATGAGTGCATTGTCAACTACCAACACAAATCATATGAAGGTAGAAGAAAGAAGAAGAAGGAAGCAAACTCAACCAACGACCAGAAGCGAAGCAAAGCCAATAGAAGTCGAATGGTGTGAGCAAGACAACTTGGTGCCAAAGACATGGGCAACGGCTCGACGCAACCAAGCAAATCAAAGCTAGCCCTCAAGAAGAGGCAGAACGGGCTCACACCGCTAGCGAGAAGTTCAGAGCAAAGAAGCCAAAACTCGAGTAAATCAGCTAGTCCCTCCAGAAAGAGGCAAAGGCTCAACACAACTAGCTGAAAATCGCTCCAAACCAATTGAAAACAAACAATTGAAAACGAACCGCTCCAATTGAGCAACTTGTCAAGCAAACTCCCCCTTGACATGAGCTCCCCTTCAATAGTGCACAAACTAGGGCATGATTTGTCAAATTTTCTCCCCTTATTTGAAAATGCACAAAACAAGGCAAATGCATATGAGTCACAATGCAGGTTAGCGCTTCAGGTATATAGTCGATAGAAAGAATAGATGCTCTAAAGAGTGCTGTTTTGACGACTTAACAGCAAGTAAGAATGCCAGCAAAGGCTCAAACTGATCACAAATACGAAATATGAACATATGAGCAAAGTGAGCAGTTTTTAAGTCATTCAGAAAGGGTTTCACCATCAACATAGCACCAAACATGTATAGACAGGAAGTTACACAAGTGCTAAACATGTATACAAGGTGAACTACCCCTAGCAAAGTTCAATCATCATGCTATAGAATGAAACATAAACTTGCGCTTTCAAAATTTTATCGGAGTTGTGCAGCGGTAATTACACAAGTTTGAAATTTCAGCATGTGATTGCGAGAGGTTGAAAACTTGACATTGCCTAACTTTTCAACCGAGCTAAGCCTATGCAGAAGCAATCAGAAGCTTGAAGCAACGATTTCAGTCTTACACTTCACGGCTCAAGTTTAACTCATAGTGCAATGAGAAACGGTCTCGATACCATGATGTGTTGTCAAGCGATCCCATCTCGATCATTTCAATTCACATAGGTTTGGTTCAAGTTTTAACAGAAAATGAACATACCAAGCAAGTGAAGGACTCAAAACTAGAGACATAGCAACCTAGCATATAGGAATAGCACAAGTGACATCAACATATTCTACACATGCTAGTTGCCAATCTCAATGGTGAACATGGTTCAGATTTTTATGTTGAACTAAGCATATTCACAGTTCTAAAAAATAGCTCAACTCACAACATGTATCAGTGATCAAGAAGAGCCTAAGCTACAAGCATCATCGTATATCATCGGAGCATACACTAATCAGAGCATAGATTCATTCTACAGATTATAGACATGAAGCTTGAAAAGGTACAAATGCATATATGATGAACCGCAAATACTAAAGAAGAACAAAGCAAAAGTAGTTAGTCTATGATACAATAGCCAAATTTCCCCCAACTAAAAGGGAAACACACACCAAGCTCACCTCTCAACCTAGCAAAGGTTGATTGGTCCAAAGGCTTGGTGAAAATATCTGCCAACTGAAGATGAGTATCGACATGGTGAAGGTCGATATCAACCTTCTCATAGTGGTCTCGCAAGAAATGAAAGCGCACATCAATGTGTTTGGTCTTAGAATGCAGCAACGGGGTTCTTAGCAACGCTAATCGCACTCGTGCTGTCATAAAAGCAATGGAACTCGAGAAAAGCTCAGACCAAAATCATGAAAAGTGGCCATCATCCACAGCAACTTGGAACAGCAGCTAGCCGCAGCAACATATTCACCTCTGTGGTAGACTGAGCGACACTAGACTGCTTGCAAGAAGACCAAGAGACTAGAGAAGAACCCAAAACTGACAAGTCCAGAAGTGGACTTGCGCTCAAGTCGGCAACCAGCAAAATCAACATTCGAGTAACCGCAAAGGGAGAGGGTGGAAGAAGCAGAATACCAGATCCCAAACTCAGGTGTGAAACATAAGTACCTCATAATGCGCTTGACCGCCTGACGGTGAGAAGTGCGCGGCGATGCCTGAAAGCGCGCGCAAAGGCACACCGCGAACTGAATGTCCGGGCATGTCGCCGTCAGGTACAACAACGACCCGATCATACTCCGGTACTCCTTTTGGTCCACAGCTTCTCCATCCTTGTCCGCATCCAGGGCCGTCGTGGTCGACATGGGTGTTCGAACAGGCTTTGACCTCACCCATATCAAACTTCTTCAATATGTCCTTGGTGTACTTGCCCTGGTGCACAAACGTCCCCTCCTCTCGGGATTGCTTGATTTGCAACCCCAGGAAAAACGTCAACTCGCCATCATGCTCATCTCAAATTCCTGCTCATAGTATCTGCAAACTTGGCAACAAAAGCATGAGAAGAACCACCGAAAATGATATCATCCACGTAAATTTGAATCAACAAAGTTCATTGCCTAGCTTGAGGAGAAAAAGAGTTTTATCCACACATCCCATTTTAAAACCCTTAGCAGCAAAAAGGTTTTCAACCTATCATACCAGGCTCTAGGGGCTTGTTTCAAACCATACAACGCTTTGTGAAGTTTTAAAACATGGTTTGGAAACTTGGGATTTTCGAAACCGGGGGGTTGTCTCACATACACCTCTTCTTCTATGTAGTCGTTTAGGAAGGCACTCTTGACATCCATTTGGAAAATTTGAAACCTTTGGATGCAGCAAAAGCCAAGAGTATCCTAATTGCCTCCAAACGAGCTACAGGAGCAAAAGTCTCCTCATAGTCTATCCTCTCCTTCTGACTATACCCCTGGGCTACAAGCCTGCCTTTTTCTCACAACATGGCCATCCTCTCCTTGTTTGTTTTTGAAAACCCATTTTGTTCCAATAGGGTGACAATCAGGAGGAAGAGGAACAAGAACCAAACCCGATTTCTCTCAAAATTTTCAAGCTCCTCATGCATCGCATTAACCCATCCGGATCAGATAAAGCGTGTCCAACATCTCGGGGTTCAAATCAGCAACAAATGTAGAATGAGCAAAGTGAGAGATTTCTTGTGACCTTGACCGAGTGACACTTCATATGGATGTCGCCGATCTTCTGTTAAGGTGGGTGTTGGCGCTGAATGTGACGTGAGGCCTCCCTTGCTGAAGTAACCTCCCCCTCAACAGTAGCTGGTGCCTCCTTGGGTACAAGTGGTACAGCCCGAGATGGTGGATCACACAGCCCCCATGTAGTGGAAGAAGATGGGTCGGGGCGGCCACGAGCAGTCGTGGTCGAAGTCGACCCAATCAGCACAGCAGGTGGAGGAAGTGCTGGATCATCAATCCCTTCAGCACCTTCTTCTCATCATCAAAAAGAGGTTCGCCAACCTCATGAACACCTGCACGCTCAAAACTAGAAGAAGGACAATGCATGGTCTCATCGAAAAGGTGACATCAGATGTCTCCATGACTCGGTAGTATCAAGGTTAGCACACGTTATGCACGAGTATGATTACCATAACCCAAAAATACACCATGAGAAGAGTGAGACTCAAACTTGTCCAAGTTGCCTTTCTTGAGTATAAAAACAGTGGCAACCAAAATCTAAAATAACTCACTTTGGGTTGCTTCCCAAATCGCAACTCATAAGAAGTTTTCTTCAAGAAAGCACGGAGAGAAAAATGCGATTGGAAATTATAGCATGCAATGTTAATAGCCTCGGCCCAATACCGCCTAGGAGTCCTATGGTCATCGAGCATCGTCCTGCCATCTCTATAAGGGTCCGATTTTTCCTCTCTACAACACCATTTTGTGGCGGTGTGTAGGGAGAAGAAAACTGATGCTCTAGACCCAAAGAGTTACAAAACTTCTCAAAATCCGAGTTTTAAACTCGGAACCATTATCGCTACGAATAGCTCTCATCGAGTTCTTAGGGAACTCGTTCTGAAGTCGCAAGATCAAATTACGAACAAAAGTGAAAGTCTCAGTTTTCTCAGCTAAAAAGAAACCCACGAATATCTCAAAAAGTCATCAACAACAACAAGCACATACCACTTCCCACCAACCGAGCTCACCCGAGCCGGACCGACAAGGGTCCATATGCAAAAGTTCTCCAGGCCGCTTGGTCATAACTTGATTCATGGGATGGTGGGGAGCGGCAACCATTTTCCCATGTCTACAAGGATGGCAAACAAGATCCTTCTCCATGCACAACTGGGCAATCTCGGATTAGGCCAAGTGAACTAAGCCTTGCAAGCAAGTCGAAGCTCAAGTGACCGAGTCTCCAATGCCACTTCCAAGATCAGAGGAGGAAGGTCCAGCCAAAAGACACGAGACATGCCAAAAGACTCTGAGAAAATTTGCACGAAAGACTTCCCAAAGGGCGAAATCAAACATACAAGATCGCCCTGATGATCTAAAATACGATTCAACTTAAAATGAATCTCATAGTCATCATCAAAGAGTTGCGAAACAGAAAGAAGATTAAAATGCAAGGTAGAGACAAGAGCAACATCACGAAGGACAAAATGCTCACTAACTCGCACAAACCCACGGGACAGCACTTTACCTTTGCTATTGTCGCCGAAGTGATGATAAACTCCTTTCCGCCAACTGGACTAAGACTGGAGAAACCACTTGGCGTTTCGGTCATATGTCTTGAGCACCCGGAATCCACCACCAAACGTTCTCCAATCGCCTTACCTACATCAATAAAAAGACATAGGGTGAGCATATGGTCCAACACTGGGGTGAGTAAACTGGGGAAGAATACCAGTGTTGGGTCGGCTGCTCAAAAGAACGGTTAGTAACAAAACCATTCCTAGCACGCTTACAGGGAAAGCGATCACCATGTATAGGAAAACGTGGTCCGCTAAAGGAAGAGCGTCCATCGCGATAGTCAAAACGCGGTGGGGGGTAACACTCAACAACAAAGCCACCGCCACAGTGTCCATAGCCTACAAAAGTAGGATCCCGTCGGGCACGTCCTCCTTGCGGCCTAGGACCATGAGGCATTGGACCTCTAGGCCTAGCACCCCTCCTTTGAACCTTCGGGCGCATGTACATTGTTGACGGTCCTTAAGCACCTGTTTTACCATCAACATTTGACCCTAAAGTCCACAAAAAGGCATGAAATGATAGTCAAATAGGTTTCAAACTAACCAAATTCCACATGTCCATAGAATTTTATTTGATGCAGGATTTGAACCAAATTGGGACATATGGACCCACCAGAGGCCAAGCCCACTCAGCAGGCCCAAATGGGCCTAAGGGGGGTGGCACCCGCCACCCCTAGGTGGCGCCCGCCACATCTAAGTGGCGCCCGCCACTTGGGTTGGCCCAAGTGCACTCCCTGCCACGTCACCGATCCGTGGGACCTCCCCAAGGCGAAATCCTGGCCCTGGTCACTAGATCAGTGGCATCGTACGGCTTAGGGAGGAGTGGCGTCGATCAAGGCTGAATGTCGGTTGCTAGGACATGCAACCGACCTCCCAAACCGCCTTGGACAACCACCTGGATGCCGTTGAAGCAGAGCGGTTCATCCAACGGCCAGGGGACTGGCGGCCGCCAGTAGGGGGTGGCGCCCGCCACCTGACCTAACCCTAGGTCGGTTGGCTGCCCCTATAAGAACCCCCTCACTCCACAAGGCTATAAATACCCCCCTGGTGACAACACCGAAGATATCCCTCATATGCCACACCATCCAAGAGCAACACACAAGCAAGAGAAGCAAGTGAGAGTTAGGTTAGAAGCTTAGAGAGCTTAGGAAAGTAGGTAGCTAGTAGAGCAAGGCATCTTCGCCCTCACGGTAGCGCTGCTCAAGGCTTAGCTCAAAAGTAGAGGCGTGCGAGTGATCGGTCCTGGAGCTGGGAAGAGTCTTCCTTCATCTCCAGTTCAGGTTTTGCTCTTGTTACTCAAGCACTTACTATATTCTAGTTCATCATTTCAAGTATTACTTTATTCTACTTATCAGTATGAGTGGTATACATGATTGATTGCTTGAGTGCCTAGCTATCCTACAGATCAATTCACTTAGCCATAGTAGTTAATCTCTAGTGAGCTTAGTGTTTGATCTTGCCAATAGGTTGCTTAGTTAGTTTAGTGTTTATCTTATTAAGTCAAGTGTTTGCTCTGACGTCCGCAAGGGTGTCTCTATTCAAAGCTAGCGCAGAGATAGTTAGAATATAGCTAAGCGTGGGCTTAGTTATAGACTTACCTTCAGATACGGCTGGACCCCCGGATAGCTGTGGTAGCAAGCAGGGGGTGACAGCCCTGTGCGCCTTGAATTCCACCACGTAGTTGGCCCAGTTTAACAGTAAGGCTCGTTGTGCTAGTGTTCAACCTAAGTAAGTGGTAAAGGCTAGTACGCCTCGATACTTGACAAGATAGGAAAAAACTATACTCATTTAGTTACTTTATTGTCTTTTGCCTGCCTTGCTTCGTAACTGTCTCGCTTCGTAGTTATCTTGCTTGGTAGTTATCTAGGATTAGTTATCAGTAGTATTAGTTAGTAGTTAGTTATCCTTAGTTACCCCCCTTAACTACCTATCTATCCACCTTACCTTAGCCATCCAGTTCATCCTACCTAGCCATCCATATTTCTTCTAGCCTTCCATCCCTTCTCTCCCTTCTCCCTTTTCTTTTTCTTATTTCTTTGACTCTTATCCCCTCCTTGACTCGACTCATACACCACCCTAGCCTTCCCTTGGGATCAAATAAATCAACACTGGTACTCCCAGGTGAAGTGCTACTACGATAGTTCTGTGCGCTTGCAGAATCTCCTCCTGGTAGATTGCATTCTCTCTAGCTAGCTCCTACTAGTGTCGGGATTGACAACCCCGCTTGGCATTAGTAGATAGCTGCTTTAGCTCCACTCCTTTAGTATAGTGACGGTCTTGCTTCAAGCACTTCTGACGCGTTGCCGGGGATAGACTCCATAGTCTACTCCTAGTAACATCGTTAGCAAGTGCCAACAAGCATTCCTGGGCCGTTACCGGGGTTAGTTGCCTAGCTCTATCTTTAGTGAAGCTAAGAACTACCAACAAGCATTTCTAGCGCCGTTGCCGGGAAGGCAATCGGTGTATCGGTTGAGTCCGTGTCGAATTTATCTTCGCTTAAGCTCCCGCTTAGCGAATCCCATCTTACCCCATTCTTTCTTTCCTTAACTCTTCTTATCTTTCCTACATCTTCTTCAACTTCATTCTTTCTTATCTCGTTCTATCTTCACGATGGCTAACAAGACCATCCGTGAATTTTCTGCCTTCTGCCGCTAATGTAGCGATAGGACCAGACGTGATCGATTGCAACCTCAATTTGAGTTAAAACCGGCTCTGATCACGATGGTCCAAGCTAGCCAGTTCTGTGGCAAGGCTCATGAGGATGCCAATGCTCACCTCCAACAATTTTTGGAGATTTGTGGCACCTTCACCATTAAGGGGATAACCCAAGAAGCCATCCGCCTTCGTCTCTTTCCTTTCTCTTTGATAGGAAAAGCGAAGCAATGGTTCTATACCGATCGCAACGCTGTAGACACATGGGATAAGTGTTCCAATGCTTTTCTTGCCAAATTCTTTCCTATGGGCAAGACGAATGATCTTCGCAACAAAATCTCCAGCTTTACGCAACAAGCCGAGGAATCTATTCCGAGGCTTGGGAGAGGTTGCAAGAGTATGTCGCTGCTTGTCCGCACCATGGTATGGAGGACTGGCTATTGATCCTGAACTTCTACCATGGCCTAACCCTCTCTCTAGAAGCCATTTGGATGCCCCGCCTTGGTGCCTGCTGTCTTGAATTTGCTGAATGTTGCAGATGCTAAGGCTCATAGAGAAGATGGTGTCGAACCAAGGATGGAATGCCGAGAGACTGCAGCCCGTAAGCGAGGTATGCATTCTCTAAGGAGGCCGACATGATCGTGGCCAAGATGGACCTGCTGGTCAAAGAAGCTGGACAGCTGTGAGAAGATGAACCAACAAGAGAGTGTCCAATCTCTGGAATCCTACATGACTCGTGAAGTCTGTGGAGAAACCGGACATTTTGGGAACCACTGCCCTAAGCTACATGAAGATTTGAACTTCATCAACAACAACAACGGTTTCCGTCAACAGAATCAAGGATGGAATCAGCCTGCAAACTCTCAAGGTAACAATTCATTTCCCCCGCTCTAATTTTCATAATTCTGATAATCTCTCATTCCTGAAGAATTTAGTTTACTCACAAGGTAAAACTACTGATTTCTTGAAAGAGAAATTAATGGCGAATGATAAAATTCCTGAGAATATAAATGCTAAATGGGAGAATTTCTCATCTGCTCTAAAAAATCAACTTAGCTTTAATAAGATGTTAGAAACCCAATTAGCTCAACTTGCTGCTATCATACCATCTTTGAAACCAGCAAAATTCCTGCTAAACCTGACATGGAAACTGCTAATATGGTTGAAATAAAAATATTTTAACTATTATGAAGATCAAACCATGACTGTTAAAAAGGGTGATCCTGGTAGTCCCATAATTAGATGCTCAATCTTGGTGAAGTCTTTAAAAATGCCATGTGTGATTTAGGATCGAGTGTGAACATTTTATCTAAAGATTTTTATGAAAACTCATTCTTTCCACCCATGTCATCCACAATCTGCCTATGTTGTGCTAGCTGATCAATCCACTTGCTATGTAGAAGGAATAGTTAATGACTTACCTATTCATATTAGAGGCTCCTATGTTCCTGTTTGTTGGGAACACACTTGTCCAACCTCCGCACTTGTGCAGGGGAAGGAGCGAAGGTGGCCAAGTGTCGGATGCAGCAACGAAGGTGAAACGGAAGTGGAAAGTGCTCGAATTCCCCAAAAGTCCCTCTTACACTGTTCATCCCCCTGGTATTTATAGGGAATGCCAAGGGGTACGGGCCAAATTACAAGAGGGTACAGCAAAGATTCCTCGCCTCCACGCAGGGAGGAAGGGCAAAAGCGTAAACACACAGCTGAAGCGGAAACCCTAATCGGTCACACCCCAGCGCGCCGCCACCTGGCCCTTGTTCACCTTCGGGGAGAGGCCAGCGGTCTTGACCTTCGGCCGCGCCCGCCCTTGGGCCCGCGCACCTTCGTCATCTGCCGGACCTCCGGCTTCACTTGCCTCCCGGGAGAAAGACGAAAGTTTTAGCCTTTGGCCGTGCTCGTCGGACCTTCGGCTTCGCCCACCCTTGGGGCGACACACGCTTGCTGCTTGCCTGGACCTTCGCTCCAAGCGAAGGTGGCGTCGTGAGTCAGCGATGGTTTCCTGCAGCGCGACCGTCGCCTTGGACCTGCACAAAAGTGCAACAAAGCGTCGAGGGTTGTCCCCGCATCCGGGGGTCAGGGTAACGGTCTCCAATAGGAGAGGGACCTCGCAAGCACACCGGGCGTTGCGCGAGGGCTGATTTAGACCACCAGTTCGGGCGGCGCCTCTGCCGAGGGTCCTTTCCCCCAACAGTAGCCCCTCGTTGTCTTGGATCTAAAAAACCGTGTTTAGGCCCAAGCAGCGCCTTTAATGGGGACAGAACGGGGCCCTCGGCAGCGACACCCGCGGCTGCTTGGGCTGGGCCGTTGTGTTGTTTTGTACTATTGAGGCCTGTTTCGTTTTTCGCGCCGCGTTTTTTGGTTGTCGTGTCGATACTGTCGCGGGGGGGTGCCGCTACTTAGCCTATAAATAGGAGGGGTAGCTGGGATGTGGAGACCTTGTGCCCTCATTTGCTCTAGCCTCCCTGCTGCTGGTGTCTGCGCGTAGCGAAGGTTGTGTTCTAGTGATTTGCGAGGGTTCTGTTTGTTCGGCATCTTGCGAGGCTTAGATAGTGATGGCGAGGCTGAAGCAAACTGCCCGGCTGTTTCGCCCTCTACTGGTGTCGAGGGCATCAGCTTTGAGTTTGGTTTGAGCCGCGTTGGGAGTTTTGAACTGGCGGCCTATTTGAAGCGAGGGTGGATCGAGGAGGGAAAGGCGAGGATCAGCTCTGGAGAGACGGTTCCGAAGCCTGGTGCAGATGAAATCGTCGTGTTTGAGGAGGGTTTTTGAAGCTGGTCTACGTTTTCCAGTTGACTCGTTTGTTACGGCCGTTCTGCGGAGGTTTAAGCTTAGATTTCACCAGCTAACACCTTCGTGTTTTACGAAGATGTCGGTGTATGTTTGGGGCTGTCGGTCGCAAGGTATTGCCTCCCCAGGTCGAGGGTTTTGTTCGGACACACCGTGTGCACATGCAGCCTCGCAGGGTTTCTGACAGCGAAGGTATTGCGAGGCAAGGGACAGTTGGAGTGTACACCTTTTGCCACCGTGCTGGGTCGGAGCTACCGGCGCAGGCGCAGAAGAACAAGTGGGCCAGCGGATGGCAAGAGTTTGTTTCTATTATAAGTTTGATGTGGGTTGAGCTTTGCGGCGACCTTCCTCCGCTGGCGGCGATGTGAGTGCCGAAGCTCAGATGAGCCCCGAGGCGCACGCCGCTGTTGACTGTTTGAGGGTGGTTGCGCGTTCCCAATGCGCTCGTGATCTGGTCGAAGAGTATTGCTGCGCGACGCGTGGCCGCTAAGCCGGAGACAGGCTTGGTTCCGGTGGAGGACGATGCGAGGTACGAGGCTCGTCGATTAAAGAAGCCGAAGCTCAATTTGGGCAAGATTTGGGAGAGGGTTTTTAAGAAGTTTCCGAGACGTCAGGATGGTGTTGATGCTATTTACAAACGAGTTCAGCAGAGGGTTGAGAATCTCGTTGGGAGTTGACCCCTCGAGGTTAAAGCTATCCACAGCTCAGTGGGGAGCGGGGGTCGTATTAACAGGGTGTTTGACCTGCTTGGGATAGATATATACAAATTGGCCTGCGCCGACGAGCGACGACGCGCCAAGAAAAGGAAACGGTTCCTGCGGAGGAGATAGCGGTGTGGTTTCGCGGCCGAAGAGGGGTCGCGGCGGAGGTCGGGGTGGCACCGGCGGCCGGGCAAAAGTTATTCATCGAAGATTGTTACGAGCTCTGGTGCCGTAGGAACTTCATCCTCGGCCGCGGCCTCGAGTGGTCGAGGTTTTGAAAAAACTGGAGGGCGAGCGCCTCGCGTGGGCGGTATCGGGGCTTTAGTTCAGACCTCGGAAGACGAAGGCGTTTCCGAGGACTCCGATGAGGAAGAGAAAGGAGGGGAAAAGGATGTCGTGTCTTCCGGCGAGGGCAGTACTTCATCCAGTAGCGAGGATGACTCCGATGAAGACGTTTCTGAGGAGGACAGCCGAGGCAAGAGGATAGCTGCATCCAGCGCTGTTGATGCGGCTACCCAAGATATTGAGGAAGTGCTGCGGGATGTGGAGGGGGTGAGCCCACGACGGGGGTCTGTGCCCGATTATGCTGGTTCACACATTGGGTCGAGGGGTCCGAAATTAAGGGTGATGTTGGCCCGGACCAGGCCCCTGGAAAGAGGCCGTATGGCGAAGCTAGCCTGGCGAGCCTTCCTTACTATGCGAGGGAGCTGGGTGTTACGGACCCGGCGACTCATTTGTATACAAGTGCGGATCTTCAAGCCACCGCTTGCCTTGCTCTCGAGGAGAGAGGCGATTCTTGGGCCGTGTATTTGACCGGGTTTGTCTGCCGGAAGTGGAACTTCGGCTCGCCGGCGAGCCTTTGGACAATATCCACGATGATATTGATGTGAAAGTGGCGGAGCTGATGCTTCTCAACCGGTCGGCACGTCGAAGGGCCAGCTATAACCTGCATTATCTGAACGACCGGTGAAAGACGTGCAGAGAAGAGAACAAAGACCTTCGCCGGAGCTTGCAAGATAAAGATGGTGAGCTGAGGCCCCTTGGAGGAGGCTGAGAAATGGAAGAAAGAAAGGCAAGAGGTGCGAAGGCCAACGCGGAGCTCATCGCCGCGGGTCGCAAAAGGATAAGGCTTGGTGTCTATGAAAAAACGCGTGTGAGGATTTGTCGGCGGAGGTGGTGGCCCAGGCCGAAGCTTGGCGTGGTAGTCTGTCGAGGGTTAAAACCAAGATAGATGCATGCTTAACTGAAGCCGGGGGTTCGGCTGGGGAGCCACTTCCTGTGGTTGGCGCTGAGGCCTTCGAAGGTTGGTTAAGTAACGAGCTAGATGTGTTCAGCTCGTTGGTTGGGAATGCTGCTGACTTTGGCGGGTATGCTGGGGCGCTGGCGATGGCTGGAACGCTTCGCCAAGCAGACTGCGAGCATCTTCGCAAGATAAAGAAGCCCAACCACATTTTTCCAACCGTCGAAGAGGTTCGACAGATGAAGATTGATGACGCCGAGGTCCGGAATTGTGCAATGCGGTTCCTTCGCCGATTTGGATTGCAGGCGGCGGTCGGGCTCTTGCCTTCGAGGAGGCGGCCGAGGCTACTCGTCAGGTTTGTGTTGAGGGTGTTGTTTCTTCGGTATTGTTTGATGATTGTGAGTTTGGAGTTGAGAATTGAACTGTTTGGTCCTTTTGGTTTTTACAGGCTCGGAAGGATGCGATGCCTTCGCCGCCTACTGCTCAAGAGGCCGGTTGCAGCTCCGAAGGCGCTCAGACTCTCACCTCTGCGGAGGTGCTGCCGGTGGCGGTGGAAAAGACAATCGTCGGCGAGGGTACCTCACAAGATGCGGTTGCGAGTGGCAAAGCGCGCAGGATGCGAAGAATGCTGCTGGCGAAGCTGTGTGTGACGGCTGAGGTTGAAGGAACCCGGCAGGTGTGATCGCGTGGGATTGTGTAGATGGGGATGTGTGTGGTAGTAGCCATGATGCTTGTAATGACTTCGATGCATGCTGAGACATTTATAATGTTTTATGTGAATGCAGGTTCCTGATGGAACCGTGCTTGAGGTTTTTGACGTGACGCCGTAACACTTAACTACCAGGATGTTTTTTATAACTGGTGAGTCCTGGGCTCGTGCGAAGTTAAAACATCCTTCGTTGTCCTTCGAGCGTTTTTGGTGGTCGAAGGTGCGAAGGTACGATTTGAAGAATAGTAGGTCAAGCAGCTTTTGGCGTGATGCTGACTTTACTGATCGGCAAGCTACGCGTTATTTGTTTGGTTCGTCTTCGACTTCGCAAGCCGTGTTAGATGATGATATCGATGATAGCACTGCGTTGGACTATTTATTCGGGCGAAGCAATCTTGCAGTGGACTCCGCCGGGTCGCTGGTGGTTCCGAAGGAGGAACCGTTGGAGGTTGACGAAGTGCCCCGCGCGTATATGTATCGGGCGAGGGTTTTGACTGGTGAGTTGCCGATTGTGCCGGTAACTCCTTTGTTGTGGGGGCCCATAGTTGCGGTTGAGCCGGAGGAGTTTGAGGAATTTAACGGGGGCCCTGATGATTTGATGCTGATAGAAGGGAACGACGGTTCCTTGTAATCTTTTGTATTTTGCATTGTTTGGTTTGTGGTTGTAAAAATATTCTATGAACTGTCAGGGAAAGATGTAATAGTTGTGTACAACGACACTTCGTTTCTTTTGGCGAGGCGCACGCGTTTGCTCTTGTGAGCTTGTGTTGAAAAGCAGCGACGCCCCCCCTTTTTCTTTAGCGAGGCTCGCGCATTTGCTCTCGTGAGCTTCGCATTTGCTCTCGTGAGCTTGTTTTGAAAAAAACAGCGACGCCCCCTTTTCTTTAGCGAGGCTCGCGCATTTGCTCTCGTGAGCTGGTTTTGAAAAAACAGCGACGCCCCCCTTTTTTCTTTAGCGAGGCTCGCGCATTTGCTCTCGTGAGCTTGTTTTGAAAAAACAGCGACGCCCCCTTTTTCTTTAGCGAGGCTCGCGCATTTGCTCTCGTGAGCTTGTTTTGAAAAAAACAGCGACGCCCCCTTTTTCTTTAGCGAGGCTCGCGCATTTGCTCTCGTGAGCTGGTTTTGAAAAACAGCGACGCCCCCTTTTTCTTTAGCGAGGCTCGCGCATTTGCTCTCGTGAGCTTTAAGCTAATAGATGTGATGAGCTTTTTAGGGCTTCGCGCGTCACGTAACTTGGGCGATGTGTTTTGCGAGGGTGCTGCTTTTCGAGCCCCTGGCGTGTTGTGCTGAGAGAGTGTTCTGCTTTTTGGACCCGCCTGATGCCTGAATTAGCCCGAGGGCTGGGGCGGAAAAAGTGGGTCGCCCGAGGCCTAGCTTGGAGGGCTCGGGCGGATGTGCTCGGGTTTTTGGGCTTTCGCGCCTCCCCTTATTTTGGGCGGAGGTGGGATTCGCTTTTTGCGAGCCCCTGTCGTTTGTGCCAGGGTGCTCGACTTTTCGACCTCCCCTTGTCTTAGGCGGAGGTGGAAATTGCTTTTTTGCGAGCCCCTGGCGTTTGTGCCGGTGCTCGACTTTTTCGACCTCCCCTTGTCTTAGGCGGAGGTGGAAATTGCTTTTTTGCGAGCCCCTGTCGTTTGTGCCAGGGTGCTCGACTTTTTCGACCTCCCCTTGTCTTAGGCGGAGGTGGAAATTGCTTTTTTGCGAGCCCCTGTCGTTTGTGCCAGGGTGCTCGACTTTTTCGACCTCCCCTTGTCTTAGGCGGAGGTGGAAATTGCTTTTTTGCGAGCCCCTGTCGTTTGTGCCAGGGTGCTCGACTTTTTCGACCTCCCCTTGTCTTAGGCGGAGGTGGAAATTGCTTTTTGCGAGCCCCTGTCGTTTGTGCCAGGGTGCTCGACTTTTTCGACCTCCCCTTGTCTTAGGCGGAGGTGGAAATTGCTTTTTTGCGAGCCCCTGTCGTTTGTGCCAGGGTGCTCGACTTTTCGACCTCCCCTTATCTTAGGCGGAGGTGAAGTTTGCTTTGAAAAGAAAAGGAATGTTTTTCGAAGCAATCTTAGCAGGTTTTCATCGAATGTAGCGCTCTTGAAAGAGATCCGCTTTTTCGATGTTTGGGGGTAGAGGGTTGGAGATTTTACTTTTTTGGGGGTTCTAGCCTGTATTAATGCTTTGGATGCTGCCTCGTTAAAAAACCTTACGCCCCTTCGTAAGGAAAAGAGTGCAGCTCCTGTTTTTGTTAAGTACATGAGAGTATGTACCATAAAAAGTAAGAAAAATTACATAACGCGAGGGCTCGCTAAGGCTCCGCTATGGGTAGAATTTGCGAAGGTCGTCGATGTTCCAGGTGTGTGGCAGGATATTACCTTCGCTGTCGGAGAGGTGGAAAGAGCCTGGGCGATTGCATTCTGCGATCAGGAACGGGCCTGTCCACTTAGGCTGGAATTTTCCGGCCAAGCTGGCGTTTTGTTTACGGATGAGGACGAGGTCACCCTTCTGCAGGTTCTTGATTCTGACCTTTTTATCTCTCCACTTCTTGGTCTCTTCCTGATACTTGCGGAGGGTTGTGAACTGCGCTGCATCTTGTCTCTTCTAGCAAGTCCTTGTCAGTTAGTATGGCTGGCTCATCACTTGCGAGGGTTGTTCTTGGTGAAACAAATTTTAGCTCCTCTGGTAACACAGCTTCTTCGCCGAACAGCAGTTTGAAGGGTGTGAACTTGGTTGCTCTGCATTCAGAGGTGTTGTGAGACAGGTGACTGCAGTTAGCTCGTCCGCCCATTTGCCTTTGGGTCTGCCTTGCAACTTTTTGGATATGGATTGGAAGACTGTTGCGTTGGCTCTTTCGACTAGGCCGTTGGACTGCGGGTGACGGACTGAGGCGAAGCATAGTATTGTTCCGATTTGTGCACAGAACTCTTGAAAACCTCGCTGTCAAACTGGGTGGTGCGTTGTCGACGGTTAGATGTTTTGGGACTCCGAAGCGACAAACTATCTGCTGCCAGAAAAACCTTTTTACTGCGAGGGAGGTTATGGAGGACAGCGGTCTTGTTTCGGTCCACTTGGTGAAATATTCCACGGCCACCACCGCATAGCGAAGGTTCCCCGGAGCCGTCGGTAGTGGGCCACGAGATCCATTGCCCACCTTTGTAGGGGCCAGGTTGGGCATATGAGGGTTGTGGGAGCCCCTGGGGTTTTGGTTTTTTGCTGTCAGTTGACAACCTTCGCACTTCTTGACGATGGTTCCGCGTCTCTCAGCGCAGTTGGCCAGTAGAAACCTTGCCGGAAAGCCTTTCCTACTAGTGCTCTTGGGCCGTTGTGTGAACCACATATACCTTCGTGGATGAGTTTGAGGATGTCGTTACCTTCGGACTGTGACACGCACTTGAGCCAAGGTGAGGTTACCGAAGCTTTGAACAAGGTGTCATCCACAATCTTGTACCCTCGCACTCTTTGCTTTAGTCTGTTCTCTTCTTCTTTGGAGCTGGGTTCATGGAGTCCTTTGATGTAGGCCATGATAGGTGCTCTCCAATCCTCGCACTGAATTGTGTTGATCAGCTTGATGCTGATTTCGGAAGCTTCGAAAGCTGACCGAGTGGAAACCTCGTAGAACACGTCCGGAGGGAGCTGTAGCTGCTGCGCGACTGCTTTGGCTAAGCAATCTGCTTCGCTGTTTTCAGTCCTCGATATTGCTTTTACTGTTATTATGCCGAGGAAGAAAGATTCTAACCTTCGTACATATTGAAAATACTTGTGAAGTTCTGGATCTTTGCTTTGTAGTTCTTTTCAATGTGCCCCGCAATGACTTGAGAGTCTGTGTTAATGAGTGCCCTTCGGACTGATAACGATCGCAACTTTGAAAGTTGTGACGTAACGACCCTAATCCCATGGCCCACTGATCACTATCAACCACTGACAGTCGATCCGTACAGCCAAGAGATTAAGACCGGGTTCGCCACTGGGCTACATCAGTGCCCGATGTCCGCAGGATCAGCTCACAATTCAGTTACAATCTCTTGAACATTTTGACAAATAAATCGGAGTAAATAGCGGAAGACTTAAATAACAATAGTTTTACAAACCGTGTTCAACATAAACTTAAAGTGAAATTATTACAGACCATAGTTCAAATAGAGTTGGCAGGGTAGCAGATGACAACAACTAAAAGATAAAGATACATCACCCAGCCCGAGGGTGAATAATCACTCATCGGCCTCATCGGCCTCTTCCTGAACAACAGTCACACAGCAGGGTCCGAGGCATACTGAGGAGTCTGCCATACCTGCAACATGGGTAAAAGAACCCTGAGTACAAAGGTACTCAACAAGACTTACCCGACTAAAGAAAAAGGGAAAGAAGACTCAGGAATGCAGGCTTAGGGTAGTCAAGGTAAGGCTTAAGCAAGTTCAAGTTTTGCAGAAAAGCATTTTTGGTAAAACTTATTTTTATTTTGAAAGATTCGGTATTCCTTGTTCCATCATAATCATTCATGATTCATTTTACATTTCAAAACAGACCTAGTTGAGAACCACTCCCTGTTGACAGTCAGTGACTAAGTCTCCATAACCGAGGAGCAGCGTTAATCCGGATAAATAATACTCAGCTGAGGGTCCCTATCCACACTGCATATGTAGCACCAAGCTTGCATATGCCAACTCGTCTACCACGATTCCTCCAAGATTGGGCCCGGTCCTACGCCACCCGGAAGCACAGTACACCACTCCAATCCGGGCCTCTAACCCACGTGGGCACATGCTACTTCCGCCATCTCTCCACTCCAGTGCGCGGTTGTCGGTCCAATCAAGGATTCCTCGGAGCCGAAGCTTTCCGTAGTATGTGAATAGTTGCAAGTCTTAGTCAATCAGGCCCCATACAGGTGTCCCTAAATTTTCCAGCCAGCGACAAGCACCTCGGACTCTAACCAAGAGTACAGGTCCTGTCAGTTTTTCAACCCTGTCCCGGTCGGTGTCAACTGTTGAGTCCCGGACTACAACATGACGGCACCGTACGCAAGGACAACCTCTCCTTCCCATTGACTAGGTACGGATCAGATACTTAGCCAATGGTGGGAGTAAAACAGAAATTCCATAAATATTCTTAAAGTGATCACACCTTTGAAATTGGCATTTTTATTGCAAATCTATCATATAGCATTGCTAAGCATTTTTGCAACTAGTTTTTGAAAAGCAGGTATCGGGTGTATCATTGGTCAAGGTAGATAATGCATCAGATAGGATTTCACTCAACTCCTATCAACCTAATGCAATAATTTAACTCAAAAATTTAAAGAAAACATTTATAAAAGCAGGTAGGTTAAATGCACCGGGGCTTGCCTTGGACGGCAAAAAGAGTAGACTCGGGGTAGGTATAGGTGTCGGAGCGGGGTTGCCTCGGGGACAGATCCTTCGGTGGCTACCTCGACTCAGGGCCTTCTTCGTCAACTATAGGATGCAATGATGAATGCTCATGAGAATGGTGTATGGACTTAAGGTGCAAGACAACCACTGATACTAGATACTCTAAGGCAAGGCATAAACGAAATCTAGGTTGAGCAAAAGTAACCATTTCTTCCTTAAGCAAAATTTGATTAAACTAGACTTATCATACTATCCTAAGCATCAACCAACATAGCATCACAAACATCATAGACCCAAGGGTAGGGGTCTATGACATAAGCAATCCCAACAAGTCAATTCAAGGGCATTCAACGCTAACTCTAATCACTCTTTTCATTTTCTTAATTATTTAAAAAGGTCATTTATGAAGGTGCTCCAAAAATTACCAAATTCATAACAAGTTCATTAGAGTACAACTATATCAAATCATAATTTTGGAGGTCATTAGTGCTCAAGCTCAAAGCACCACTTCTTAATAAAGCTCAAGAAACAAATCTGGGAAACATTAGAACGATCAAACTACAAAGATACATTTAAATCCAGGATAACTAGCTAAACAACTCATAAAATTTGAATGCAAATAACATTGCAACACCAAAGAAGTAGGCATTACAAAGCCTAATTAAAGCAAGTACTTCAAAACAGAACATTACACTTTTAATCTATTTTTAAAGATTGACAACTTTCACAAAAGGCTGTACTACTCCTTATAGAATGGATCAAAACCACTTCAAAATCAACTGACCCAACAAGGATCCTTAAGTCGGGTCTATCAATGGCAAAACAATCATCGTTCTTTGGCAGATCACTTAACAGTGCACCACGTTAAATCACTATACACTTATAAAAATTCTTCACAACCTTATCGGACGGCTATTAATTAATTGAAATTATTCAAGTACTTCATAATCTAAAAATCAATGGTTACAAATTAACAACTTCATCTTATACTCAAGCTTAATCGACTCGGATGGTATGCTAATGTCAAGAATGCATCACGTTTATCTCTCAATAAATTTGAGCATGATGGATTTTGACTTAAAATTCATTTCTTGTAGTTCCCTACTCAATCAGCCACTCAATCCCATATCTTTCACTTAATAATAAGGTTTAGAAATCCACTACCATTCTTACTATATAAACAATTTCATAATTACATTTCTTAATTTCACAATTCCTTTCTTCAAAAAATCAACTTTTTGACTTCAAAATTTCCCATGCATAGCTCAAGTGATCTCATAAATTTTGGAGTTATAAATCATTTTCTAAAAACCAAAACCATCATTTATTAATTAAAGGGAGATTTTTCATTTTCAAATTTTGCAGAAAAGTCAAGTTTTATATTTTTATAAAATACTTCAGGTACAAAGAATCTATCCTCAAAATTTCAGAATTTTGAATCAACACAGAAAATCACACAAAAAAAATGAAATTTGGACACTATTCACATAAATCTGAAAAAAGAAAAGGGCACTGTTTATCTCCCCCGCGCGCTCCGGCGACCGGACGGCGGCGGCGCTGCTATGCCGGCCACTGCGGGCACTCCGCGGCGAAACCGAGGGCACGGAAGGCAACAGGGAGCTCACCGGCGTTGATTAGGCTGCTCGGCGAGGGAAGGGGATGCACGGAGGGAGGTGGTCGACGGCGACCGGCGGAAAGCTCGCGGCGGCGATCGTCGACTCGGCGACCTGCGCGACACAAGCGACCGCAAGGGGTCAGGCAGAGGCGCAAAGGAGTGAGGAAGGTGATGCGAGGGTCAGTGGAGGATGATCAAGGTCAGAGAGGACGGATTTCCCGAATCCGAGCTCACCGGGTTTTTCGCCGGAGATGACAACGGCGAGCTACGCCGGGTGAATGGAGGCGGGTAGCGACCAAATTGAGGGGCGGTGAAGCTGCGTGAGACCACGGCGGAGCTTTAGGGCTAGCTTGGGGGGAAGCGGAGGCACTGGCTTGCTCTGGCGACGGTGGCGGAGATGAGTTCTACTCCGGCGACCTCGTCGGGCCTTTTATAGCCGCGGCAAGAGGCTGGCGGAGCGTATTCTGGCGCGGATAAGATCACACGGAGCGTGCGCAATCGAGTGCGAGGCAGAAGTCAGCTGGTTTGGCTTGCAGGGACCGGGCGCTGTGCTCGCCGGCGGCGAACACGCGGCGGCAGGTGCTGCGGGCGGTAGGGGCCGGTAGCATTGTCAACTGGGACGGTTCGCGCGTGCGCAATGATGCGGAGCATCGGCGTGGAGTTGGTTCGGGCGAAAGAGCTTCGGACACGCGGCAAACGCCAACTCCGGCGAGGGCGCGCGGCGCGGGCGGCCCCCCCCCCCCTACCGGAGAGAGAAGAACAGTAGCTAGGGTAGGGTTTGACTTTCTGTATTTTGCAAATTACTCTCAAAAATTGAACTGTGCAGCAAAAACTCAAAATACCAAAGTTGTTCAGAAAAAGGAGATCTACAACTTTGTCAAAATGAACATTTTCAAATTCCAAATAGTTTTTGAACAAATTTGAAAACAGTAAAGGGGACACTTTTTCAAACTTGATTCAAATCAAAATTACTCTGGATTTCAAACTGAAACTTGAAAATCTGTAAACATGAAAGTTGTTCCTTTTATCAAAACCTACAACTTTGCTATTATACACTTTTCCAGAAACTCATTAGTTTTTGAACTCATTTTGAAAACTGAAAAGGGGACAAAAACTGGAGTTTGATTGAATTTGAAATAACTCAAAACTTTGTACTGCAACTTGAAAATTTTAAATACCAAAGTTGTTTCTCTTTGACAGATCTACAACTTTGCTTTTGGGCCAATCCCAAATTTTGAATAATTTTGAATTACAAAAGAGGGATAAAATCCAGGATTTGGAAATCAGGGTTTCACAAAGGGATTTGAAATCAATTCTGATCTTTGAACTTTGGCCAACACAACAACACTACAAGACACCAAAGGAACAAGAATTACACAAAGCTAATCACAGAGATGAAATTACCATTTTGCCCTAGTAGAGAGAAGTGGGCTAATTAGGGTTTTTGAAATAGAGGTAATTCACATAAAATGATACACTTAGCAAATGCATACACATGAAATCATGATAAGATGCTTAATGATGATAATGATGGTATGTCAAGTTAATTACATGCTAAACACCAGAGGTGTTACAGCCTCCCCCCCTAAAAGAAATCTCGCCCCGAGATTCTGCGTCTTAAGGAAGGACAAAGAGGGGATAAAGACAAAACCTTACATGGACAGAGATTCGAGAAAGTCGGGGTAGTTCTTTGCTAAGAAGTCTTCGGATTCCCAGGTGGCTTCTTCTTCAGAGTGCTGGTTCCACTGTATTTTGTACCATCTCGTGGTAGTTCTTCGAGTAACGCGATCCTTGTGGTCCAACACGCGAACTGGATATTCTGAGTAGGACAGATCAGGCTCTAGCTCAACACCTTCAACTTCCACGACATGTTCTGGTACTCTGAGACACTTCTTGAGTTGGGGACATGGAAAACATTGTGGACAGCGGAGAGATGATCGGGCAACTTCAGCTTGTAAGCTACCTTGCCACAACATTCCAAAATCTCAAACGGACCAATGTAACGGGGTGCTAACTTTCCTTTGACTCCAAAACGAGTGACTCCTTTGGTTGGTGAGACCTTGAGATATACATAATCTCCAACTTGAAACTTCAGAGGTCGACGTCTCTTGTCAGCGTAACTCTTCTGTCGAGATTGGGCAATCTTCATATTCTCTTGTATCTGCTTGACTTTCTCTTCCATATCTTTAACCAGGTCAACTCCAAAGAATTCTCTTTCTCCGGGCTCAGACCAACTGAGGGGTGTACGACAACGACGACCGTACAGTGCTTCAAAGGGTGCCATTTTGATGCTCTCTTGGTAACTGTTATTATAAGAGAACTCTGCCAAAGGCAAACAGTCATCCCAAGTATCTGCGAAGGTAAGAACACAGGCTCTCAACATGTCCTCCAGCACTTGGTTGACTCGCTCAGTTTGTCCATCTGTTTGCGGATGATACGCCGTACTATGTAAGAGCTTGGTTCCAAGTGAGGTATGGAACGCTTTCCAAAACTTAGCGACAAACTGGGTACCACGGTCAGAGACAATGGTCTTGGGTATGCCATGAAGCTTCACTATGTTGTTCTTGTACAAGGTGGCATACATGGGAACGGTGTAACTGGTCTTCACTGGCAGAAAGTGAGCTTGCTTAGTGAGTCGGTCCACAATTACCCAAATGGAATCAAAACCTTTCTGGGTCTTGGGTAGTCCATTGACAAAATCCATACTAATGTCGTCCCATTTCCAAGCGGGTACTGACAAAGGTTGCAATTCTCCTCCAGGCTTCATGTGTACTGCCTTGACTCTTTGGCAGGTATCACACTGAGCGACATACCGGGCAATCTCAACCTTCATTTTAGTCCACCAGAATCTCTGCTTTAAGTCTTGGTACATCTTGTTGCTGCCGGGGTGAATAGAGAATCTGGTCAAGTGTGCTTCATCAAGGATTAACTGTCTCAATTCAGGCACCTTGGGAACTACTAGGCGGTTCTTGAACCAAACAACTCCTACATCATCGATCCTGAAACAATCAGTCTTTCCAGTCTGGACCTTTTCGATGATGTGCTTGATTCCAGGGTTATCCTTCTGAGCAGCAATGACTTGATCCTTGATGGTTGTTTCGATGCTGACATTGTTCAGGCTTCTTTGTGAAATTATTTCGATACCCATCCTTTCGAGATCATGGCACAAGGAAAGATCATAGGGCTTCGTCATCAGACAGTTGCAGTGTGACTTGCGACTGAGGGCATCGGCAACTACATTTGCCTTACCTGGATGGTAATGTACTTTGAGATCATAATCTTTAATCAACTCAAGCCATCTTCTCTGCCTCATATTCAATTCTTCTTGAGTGAAGATATACTTTAGGCTCTTGTGATCCGTATACATATTGCAGGTACTGCCTAACAGATAGTGACGCCAAATCTTCAAGGCATGCACGACTGCTGCTAGCTCAAGATCATGGGTGGGGTAGTTTTCCTCATGTCGCTTAAGCTGTCGTGAGGCATAAGCGATTACTCGTCCTTCTTGCATCAAAACACAGCCAAAACCAGTACCAGATGCATCACAGTATACATCAAAGGGTTCTCGATATCTGGTTGAGCTAGGACTGGTGAGGTAGTTAGCAGTTTCTTCAAGGCTTGAAAGGCTTGCTCACAGGCTGGTGACCAAACGAAATCCACGGAATTCTTCAACAACTCTGTGATAGGCTTGGCGACTCTGGAGAAATCTGGGATGAATCGACGATAGTATCCAGCCATTCCCATGAAGCTGCGAACTTCGCGGACAGTGGTAGGTGGCTTCCAATCCAAGATATCTGCCACTTTTTCAGGGTCAACTGACACACCTTCAGCGGACAGGACATGACCAAGGAATTGAATTCGATCTAGCCAGAATTCACATTTACTGAACTTGGCATACAGCTGGTGATCTCTGAGACGAGAGAGAGAACGATTCGAAGATGCTTGGCGTGATCTTCAGGAGTTCTTGAATAGACAAGGATGTCGTCAATGAACACGACTACAAATTTATCGAGCTCTGGCATGAACACAGAGTTCATGAGATACATGAAATGAGCGGGGGCATTGGTCAAGCCAAAGGACATGACCAATACTCATAGAGGCCGTATCTGGTGGTGAAAGCTGTTTTAGGAATGTCTTCTGGACGGATTTTTATCTGGTGGTAGCCAGATCTGAGATCAATTTTGGAGAACACTCTGGCTCCAGATAACTGGTCAAAAAGGAGGTCAATGCGGGGCAAGGGATATTTTTTTGATGGTGACCTCGTTGATGAGCGGGCGATAGTCAACGCACAGACGAAGACTTTTGTCCTTCTTCTTCACAAAAATAGCAGGACAGCCCCAAGGAGATGAACTTGGGCGAATGAGACCCTTGTCCAATAGCTCTTGCAATTGGATCTTCAGCTCTGCCAACTCTCTGGGAGGCATTCGATAAGCTCTGCGGGATATAGGAGCAGTCCCGGGCTTTAGCTCTATGGCAAACTCAACATCACGGTCAGGAGGCAGACCGGGTAGATCTTCTGGAAAGACATCAGGGAACTCACAGACCACGGGAATATCCCTGACTTCCGAACACAGGCGGTATTCAACTGGGTGGTTGCTGGTTTTTGAGGCATAGGAAGTTGGAGAAGGAGTTTGGAAGTGCTGTTAGGAATATCCACTCTCACAACTCTATTCAAGATGTCTATCATGGCTTTATACTGACACATCCAATTCATGCCTAAGATGACATCTATCTCTTGATTGCGCAGTACTATATGGTGGTAGGAAAGACATGTTCCCCCAACATTACTGGTATACTGCGGACCACTTCCTTAGTATTTATCCGCCCTCCAGGCGAAAGTATACAGAAACTTTCTTTTAACTCCCCCATGGGTAACTCATGCTTGATGACAAAAGTGCGACTGATGAAGGAATGCGATGCACCAGAATCGAACAAGACAACTGCAGGATGATTGGCAACAGGGAACCTACCGAGCATGACGGGCTCTCCTTCTGGGATGTTACTGACGGTGGTGAAGTAGACTTGCCCGTGCTTCTTGACAAACTTGCCCTTCTGGACGTGCTGCTGCGGTGCACGGTGCTGCTGCTGTGATCCTCCAGGGCCTTTCTGGGCATGCTGGGCATTCTTCTTTGGTTTTGGGCAATCGCGAGACCAGTGACCAACTTGGCCACAGTTGTAGCATGGATGGTTGTAAGCTGTTTGGGGTGGTGGTGATACGAACACCTGGGGCGTTCGGCTGAGTGGCACTTTGCTGGTTGGCATATATGGGTAGTGGCCGCGGTACGAACGACCACTTGCTGATGGGGATATGGGGCACGGTTTTGGTGGTGACTGGGGTGGTAGATGATTCTTGGGCGCTTATGGTTGCTGGAGAAGCTGCTAGACCCAGCCTTCTTCTTCTTCTTCTCCTCCTGATACTGGCGGTTACTTTCCTCGAAAGCGACAGCACGGTCAACGACATCATGATAAGATCCGTTGAGGTTGTTGGATAGACCTCTGCGAATCTTAGGGTGCAGACCCCTAAGGAAACAATCTCTCTTCTTCTCATCCGTGTTGACATAGTCGGAGGCATACTGGCTCAGGTGGTTGAACTGACCCACATACTGCATCACTGTGGATTCCTTCTGCTGCAGGGCTAGGAACTGATCAAGCTTCATCTTCATCAGACCTGATGGGATGTGGTGTGCACGAAAAGCGGTGCGGAACTCTTCCCAGGTCAGCTGGTGTCCTTCAGGCTGGGCAGCCAAGAGGTTGGCATACCAAGCACTTGCTGGACCACGGAGCTGCTGAGAAGCGAACCGAGGCTTCTGGATTTCAGTGCATCGGATGAGACCAAACTTCTGCTCCATGGTGCGGAGCCAATCATCAGCTTCGAGGGGTTCATCGGCTCTGGTGAAAACCGGTGGACGGGTTTCAGTGAACTCCACGTAGGTGGTCTCTTGGTTGTGACGACCACGGTGACCAACATTCTGCTGTCCTTGGTTCTGAGCATTAGGTGGCAGCGGCGGCCAAGGCTGCAATGGCATCTGCCAGGGTAGCAGGAACTGGTGGAGGGTTTGGAAGGTTGGCACCTCCGGAACTTCCGGCTCCAGTGCGGGTGTTCACAGGCATCTGTTAAGAATTTGGGAACTTAGCATCCAAAGATTGCTTTTGAACGAAACTGACTGATAAGATTCATTGATGTAAGGGTAGATAACTGATACAGAAGTTCGATAGATAGCTACTAACTGACAAAGGAAAGGTACAAGACACGATACAGACTCGACTAGACAGAAGACCAACTAACGTCCCAACCTAGACTAAGGCTGTAGGTGAGCAGATGGTACAGACACTAGGAATCTAGTCGTCATCGATGATGATCATCTCTTCATCGTCATCTTCATCTTCGATGATGAGCTCAGGCTCTTCCTCCTCATCTTCATCTTCAACGTGAATATCTCCAGCAGGTTCCATTTCTACATTCTGGACTGGCTCATGTTCTTCTTCAGGTTCCTCCACGACTCCATCTTCTGGATCCTCAGCAACAGGTGGAGCCACGGGGTGAAGTTGGTTGTACAATTGATGTACCTCCTCATGAAGTATATCATTGTACTGCTCAATCTGGGCAGTGTATTGCTGCAGTCCATGGAGTTGGGCTCTGGTGACATCTTCGCGGGTCCAAGCATCGTTGCGCTGCTCGATAGCGCGAACTGTGTTCCGATTGGCCTGCTCCAGGGAAGCTCGTGCCTCATAAAACTCCATGCGAGAAAGATAGAAGTCATGCTCCATGTTCTCCATTTCAGCCTTTAGATTCTTGATCTCCTCCTTCAGCTGCTTGCGGTTGCGGCGGGACGAGCGACGTCGTTGGAGGATTCTCCAGTCTCTTCTCCGGTGCGTGGCGCCAGCTGGTGACGCGGCACACCATGCGGTCCAGTCGACTTGCGAGCAGTCCGCTTGAGGATGACCATATCTGGACAAGAGATTATAGGTGAGAAAGGCTAGCAAGAAAAAGGTAAAGGCATACTAACCCAACCGACTTAGAGAGGAAGTTAACTTAAGTGATAATGACATGATGCATGATTCGTTCCTACGGAACAAGGCAATGCCACTACTAAGTAAGGTACATAGGGCTTATACAAGTTGTCTTGCTACTAGTTGCCAAAGACAAGATGAGATGAGAGAAGCAATTTGGACTCAAAATAGTCAAGTTTAGTTTTTGAACTTAAAACCTTTTGAAATTTTCGCAAAAAGATTGCAACGTCGTAGTGAGATGCTCTGATACCACTCTGTGACGTAACGACCCTAATCCCATGGCCCACTGATCACTATCAACCACTGACAGTCGATCCGTACAGCCAAGAGATTAAGACCGGGTTCGCCACTGGGCTACATCAGTGCCCGATGTCCGCAGGATCAGCTCACAATTCAGTTACAATCTCTTGAACATTTTGACAAATAACATCGGAGTAAATAGCGGAAGACTTAAATAACAATAGTTTTACAAACCAGTGTTCAACATAAACTTAAAGTGAAATTATTACAGACCATAGTTCAAATAGAGTTGGCAGGGTAGCAGATGACAACAACTAAAAGATAAAGATACATCACCCAGCCCGAGGGTGAATAATCACTCATCGGCCTCATCGGCCTCTTCCTGAACAACAGTCACACAGCAGGGTCCGAGGCATACTGAGGAGTCTGCCATACCTGCAACATGGGTAAAAGAACCCTGAGTACAAAGGTACTCAACAAGACTTACCGACTAAAGAAAAGGGAGAAGACTCAGGAATGCAGGCTTAGGGTAGTCAAGGTAAGGCTTAAGCAAGTTCAAGTATTTTGCAGAAAAGCATTTTTGGTAAACCTTATTTTTATTTTGAAAGATTCGGTATTCCTTGTTCCATCATAATCATTCATGATTCATTTTACATTTCAAAACAGACCTAGTTGAGAACCACTCCCTGTTGACAGTCAGTGACTAAGTCTCCATAACCGAGGAGCAGCGTTAATCCGGATAAATAATACTCAGCTGAGGGTCCCTATCCACACTGCATATGTAGCACCCAAGCTTGCATATGCCAACTCGTCTACCACGATTCCTCCAAGATTGGGCCCGGTCCTACGCCACCCGGAAGCACAGTACACCACTCCAATCCGGGCCTCTAACCCACGTGGGTACATGCTACTTCCGCCATCTCTCCACTCCCAGTGCGCGGTTGTCGGTCCAATCAAGGATTCCTCGGAGCCGAAGCTTTCCGTAGTATGTGAATAGTTGCAAGTCTTAGTCAATCAGGCCCCCATACAGGTGGTCCCTAAATTTTCCAGCCAGCGACAAGCACCTCGGGGACTAAACCCAAGAGTACAGGTCCTGTCAGTTTTTCAACCCTGTCCCGGTCGGTGTCAACTGTTGAGTCCCGGACTACAACATGACGGCACCGTACGCAAGGACAACCTCTCCTTCCCATTGACTAGGTACGGATCAGATACTTAGCCAATGGTGGGGGAGTAAACCAGAAATTCCCATAAATATTTAAAGTGATCACACCTTTGAATTGGCATTTTTATTGCAAATCTATCATATAGCATTGCTAAGCATTTTTCAAATAGTTTTTGAAAAGCAGGTATCGGGTGTATCATTGGTCAAGGTAGATAATGCATCAGATAGGATTTCACTCAAACTCCTATCAACCTAATGCAATAATTTAACTCAAAACATTTAAAGAAAACATTTATAAAAGCAAGGTAGGGTTAAATGCACCGGGGCTTGCCTTGGACGGCAAAAAGAGTAGACTCGGGGTAGGTATAGTGTCGGAGCTCGGGGTTGCCTCGGGGACAGATCCTTCGGTGGCTACCTCGACTTCAGGGCCTTCTTCGTCAACTATACGGATGCAATGATGAATGCTCATGAGAATGGTGATATGGACTTAAGGTGCAAGACAAACCACTGATACTAGATTACTCTAAGGCAAGGCATAAACGAAATCTAGGTTGAGCATAAAAGTAACCATTTCTTCCTTAAGCAAAATTTGATTAAACTAGACTTTATCATAACTATCCTAAGCATCAACCAACATAGCATCACACATCATAGACCAAAGGGTAGGGGTCTATGAACATCAAGCAATCCCAAAAGTCACTTCACATGGCATTCAACGCTAACTCTAATCACTCTTTTCTATTTCTTAATTATTTAAAAAGGTCATTTTATGAAGGTGCTCCAAAAATTACCAAATTAATCACACAAGTTCATTAGAGTACAACTATATGGCAAAACAAATTTCATAATTTTTGGAGGTCATTAAGGTGCTCAATTAAATCTAGACATTTAAATAACAAAAGGCACTATTCCTTAATAAAATAAAGCTCAAAAATCAACTTGTTTCAAAAGACTTCAAAATTTCACCAGAGACTTGTCATGGCATAACTAGCTCACAAAAAGTGATCTCATAAATTTTGGAGTTATAAATCATTTCTCTAAAAATCCAAAACCATCATTATTAATTAAAAGGGAGATTTTTCATTTTCAAATTTTTGCAGAAAAGTCAAGTTTATATTTTTATAAAATACTTCAGGGTACAAAGAATCTATCCTCAAAATTTCAGATTTTTGAATCAACACAGAAAATCACACAAAAAAATGAAATTTGGACACTATTCACATAAATCTGAAAAAAGAAAAGGGCACTGTTTATCTCCCCGCGCGCTCCGGCGACCGGACGCGGCGGGGCGCTGCTATGCCGGCCACTGCGGGCACTCCGCGGCGAAACCGAGGGCACGGAAGGCAACAGGAGCTCACCGGCGTTGATTAGGCTGCTCGGCGAGGGAAGGGGATGCACGGAGGGAGAGTGGTCGACGGGACCGGCGGAAAGCTCGCGCGGCGCGATCGTCGACCGGCGACCCTGCGCGACACAAGCGACCGCAAGGGGTCAGGCAGAGGCGCAAAGGAGTGAGGAAGGTGATGCGGGGGTCAGTGGAGGATGATCAAGGTCAGAGAGGACGGATTTCCCGATCCGAGCTCACCGGGTTTTCGCCGGAGATGAAACGGCGAGCTACGCCGGGTGAATGGAGGCGGTAGCGACCAAATTGAGGGGGTGAAAGCTGCGTGAGACCACGGCGGAGCTTTAGGGCTAGCTGGGAGGGAAGCGGAGGCACTGGCTTGCTCTGGCGACGGGTGGCGGAGATGAGTTCTACTCGGCGACCTCGTCGGGCCTTTTATAGCCGCGGCAAGAGGCTGGCGGAGGCGTATTCTGGCGCGGATAAGATCACACGGGCGTGCGCAATCGAGTGCGAGGCCAGAGTCAGCTGGTTGGCGTGCAGGGACCGGGCGCTGTGCTCGCCGGCGGCGAACACGCGGCGGCAAGGTGCTGCGGGCGGTAGGGGCCGGTAGCAGCATGTCAACTGGGACGGGTTCGCGTGCGCAATGATGCGCTGAGCATCGGCGTGGAGTTGGTTCGGGCGAAAGAGCTTCGGACACGCGGCAAACGCCAACTCCGGCGAGGGCGCGCGGCCGGGTCCCCCCCCCCCCTACCGGAGAAGAGAACAGTAGCTAGGGTAGGGTTTGACTTTCTGTATTTTGCAAATTACTCTCAAAAATTGAACTGTGCAGCAAAAACTCAAAATACCAAAGTTGTTCAGAAAAAGGAGATCTACAACTTTGTCAAATGAACATTTTCAAATTCCAAATAGTTTTTGAACAAATTTGAAAACAGTAAAGGGGACACTTTTTCAAACTTGATTCAAATCAAAATTACTCTGGATTTCAAACTGAAACTTGAAAATCTGTAAACATGAAAGTTGTTCCTTTTATCAAAACCTACAACTTTGCTATTATACACTTTTCCAGAAACTCATTAGTTTTTGAACTCATTTTGAAAACTGAAAAGGGACAAAAACTGGAGTTTGATTGAATTTGAAATAACTCAAAACTTTGTACTGCAACTTGAAAATTTGTAAATACCAAAGTTGTTTCTCTTTGACAGATCTACAACTTTGCTTTTTGGGCCAATCCCAAATTTTGAATAATTTTGAATTACAAAAAGAGGGATAACAATCCAGGCTTTGGAAATCAGGGTTTCACAAAGGGATTTGAAAATCAAATTCTGATCTTTTGACTTTGGCCACCACCCAAACCTACAAGACACCAAAGGAACAAGAATTACACAAAGCTAATCACAGAGATGAAATTACCATTTGCCCTAGTAGGGAGAAGTGGGCTAATTAGGTTTTTTGAAATAGAGGTAATTCACATAAAATGATACACTTAGCAAAATGCATACACATGAATCATGATTAAGATGCTTAATGATGATATGATGGTATGTCAAGTTAATTACATGCTAAACACCAGAGGTGTTACAAAAGTGCCAGAATCACAGCCTCATATTCAGCGGAGTTGTTTGTGCACTTGAAGCCAGCCTTCGTGCGTATCTCAGCTTCGACCCGGAGGGCGAGACTAAAATGGCCGAGGCACCGGCTCCGGTTGCGCCCAGGCCCCGTCGACGTAGACGATCCAAAACTGGTCCTGCTGCAGCTCGCCGGGGCGAGGGTCGGGTGTCCATTCTGCTATGAAATCAGCCAGCACCTGCGATTTGATCGCTGTTCTACCAACGAAGGTTACAGCATAACTATTAAGCTCCACTGCCCATTTTGCTATTCTTCCAACAGCTTCGTTGTTTTGAAGATGTTCTCGAGAGGGTACGTCGAAGGTACATGTATTGTGCGCCTGGAAATAGTGCTTTAGCTTTCTTGATGCCATGACGACGGCATATGCTATTTTCTCAAGCTCCGAATAATTTCTCTTTGGGCCTTCGAGGGTTTCTGAAACATAATAGATTGGGGCTTGTCTGGTTCTGTTGTTTTCGCGGAGCTCCTTGATGAGGACTGCGCTTGCAGCGTGTGGCGAAGCTGCGACGTAAAGTAACAATAAGTCTCCCTGCTTGGGCTGGTTAGGGCAGTCAAGCTGGTCAGATACTTTTTCAACTCCTCGAAGGCCTTTTGCTGCTGGGGACCCCAGTTGAATGGAGCGTTGCTTCTGAGTGTTTCGAAAAATGGTACCCCCCTCTGCGGATCTTGAGATGAATCTGCTAAGTGCTGCCAAACGACCGGTCAGACGCTGAGCTGCTTTCTTGGTCGTCGGGGGTTCCATGTTCATGATGGCATCAATCTTCTCAGGGTTGGCTTCGATTCCTCTGGCTGAGACGATGCAACCTAGCAACTTGCCTTCGCTTACCCCAAAAACACATTTTTCTGGGTTTAGTTTCAGTCCGGCGGACCGGAGGTTGCTGAATACCCTCGATAAGTCTGGATGTGGTTCTCTTTTAGTTCGCTTTGGACCACTAGGTCGTCGACATAGGCGGAGACAGCGTGCTCATCCTTGAACACTTCGGAGGTCATGCGAGCGAAGGTTGATCCTGCATTTTTCAAACCTTCTGCCATCCTTCGGAAGCAAAAGGTGCCCGAGGGTGTGATAAAGCTTGTTTTTTCTTCGTCGTCTTCATTCATCTAGATTTGGTGATAGCCTGAGAAGCAATCGAGGAGGGATAGCATTTGGCAGCCTGCCGCTCTGTCGACCAGGGTGCTTATGTTCGGGAGGGGGAAGTCATCCTTCGGACAGCCTTTGTTCAAGCAGGTGAAATCGACGCACATTCGCCATTTTTTATTCTTCTTTTGGACTAGGACCACATTTGAGAGCCAAGTTGGGTATTTGACTGGGCGGATGACGCCTGCGTCCAGAAGTCTTTTTACCTCAGCCTTCGCTGCCTCCTTTCTTTCTTCTGACATCTTGCGAAGCTTTTGTTTGTTTGGGCGATAACCTGCTTGATGTTCAGGCTATGCTCGATCATTGATCTGTTGACTCCTTTTAGGTCTTCGGCGGACCAAGCGAAGGTGTCGGAATTTTCTCTGAGGAATGTGACGAGGTTGCCTTCTGATTGAGGGTCTAGATTGGCTGAGATGATCACCTTTCTTTCGGCATTACCCTCGAAGAGTTGGACTTGTTTGGTTTCGTCCTTTGGCGCCGCCTTCACTCTGTCGTTGCGGACCTCGCCCTCGACGCTGATACCGGGGGTTTGAGGTTTTGACAAATTGTGTACATTACGTTGCCCCGGGGCTACGTTCCCTTCAGCTGTCCTTGCAATGTCCTGGTCCCCAAATACTGCGACCACACCCTTCGGAGCGGGAAGTTTCATGCATAGGTAGGCGGGATGGATGACCGCATTGAACGTGTTTGTGACCCCTCGGCCAAAATGGCATTGTATGGGTAGAACATGTCGACGACATCAAATGTTATATGTTCCGTCCTGCAGTTTATTTGGTCGCCGAAGGTCACGGGCAGAGAAATTTTCCCGACGGCTCTCACTTGTTGACCACCGAAACCGTATAGGGGGTTGTCGGCCGGTTGCAAAAGATTTCTGTCAAGCTTCATGCTGTCGAAGGTTGAGGCGAACAAGATGTCAGCGGAGCTACCTGTATCGACCAGTATTTGGTGACAGTCCACCCAGCGAGGTTGGTTTCGATCACCATGGCATCTGTGTGAGGGTAATCTCTTAGCTTCATGTCACTGGAATCGAAGGTTATGGGGATGTGGGACCAACGGCCGAATTTATGTGGTCCTTCGACGGCCACGTGGTGAACGCGTCTGGCGTGTTCCTTCCTCTGCCGTTTGTTACCATGGTCTTCATTTGAACCTCCGGTGATAGCTAGAATCACACCGAAGGTCGAAGTTGGGTTGTTGATGGTTGTTTGGCTCGGGGCTTCGGCTTTCACGGGTTGTGGTGCTGGTAACGCGGGGATTGGCGGTGGTGGTGGCAGAGCGCTGGTGGCTTGGTGGGTTGTTGGAATTTGGTTTTGGGGGGTAGCTGGGTATGTGACTGTGTAAGGTGGGTTTTGGCGTTGTGGGGTGGTGGTTGGCTGATAATGTGTTTGGTTGTAGTGGTGTAGAGTGGTGGTGGGTGTAAGGGGTTGTTGCGAAGGTAGGCCGTAGTTTATGGGGTATAGTGGTATGTTGGATTTGGTGGGTGGAAGCTTGGTTTCCTTGTGTGGTTTATGGTTCGGGGGTCTGACGAAGCAGGTTTCCTGGATTCCTGGTATTCTTTTCCCTTGGTGAAGCATTCGCATTGCTTTGTTGTGTGCCCCTTTCCCATTCCACAGAAGTGACAATACATTTTGGCAGGATCTCGCTGCTGGTAGCGCTGGTTAGGCGGAGGTGGTAAAACCTGCGGGGCTTGGCTGCTCGGATGTTGAGCGTCCCGTGTTTGATGTTCATAGTTTGTTGCTTTGTTGATTGCACCGACGTTGCTTTGCTCTTGGCGAAGGTTGCTTTCTCTCGGTTGAGGCCTCGGCTGTGGCCTCTGCTGAGACCTCCGAGCGTCGGACTTCGCTCTGAAATCCATATCAGCTCTACAGTATCTTTCCATTGTTTCATGCAACTCCTCGATCGAGTTTGCCGGTTTTCTGGCGAATTTTGAGGAGCATGGTCCTGGGCGCAGGCCACTGACTGCAGCGAGGATGACAGCCTCGTCAGATATCCCAGGGGTCCTTGCTCTGATTTGAAGGAACCTTCGCCAGTAATCTTGGAGCGGTTCGCGCTCTTCTTGCTTGCAGTTGAAAAGCTCGATGGGGTTTAGCGGGGCTGGGGTAATGCCCTTGAAGTTTGTACACAGCTTGTCTCTGAGGGTGATCCAGGAATCCACAGTTCCAGGGCGAAGGTTGCTGTACCAAGTTTGTGCGATGTCTCGCAGAATGATGACGAAGGATTTTGCCATTGTTGATTCATCCCCGCCTGCTGCGGCGACTGCCGCTTCGTAGCTCATGATGAACTGGCGAGGGTCGGAGAGCCCGTCGTAGCGAGGTAGGTTTTGTGGATTGTAACATGGTGGCCAGAGCTGGGTTTGGAGTGTTTGGGAGAGTGGTGACTTTGGATCATAGGGCATTTGGTGTTGCTGATGCCTCCGCTGAATGCGAAGGTTTTGTCTCTCTCATCTGGGTAGAGTTGGCGGAAGTTTGGGTGTCTCACAGGGTATGGCTCTGGGTGTGCTGGTGGTGGTGGGGGTGGAGGATGGTTACGATGGTTATCTTGATTCTGTTCCTCGTTTCCCTCTTGCAGCGGGGGTATCTCCTCATCGTTCCAGCCTTCGGCTTCGGCTTCTGCCGCAGCGAGGGATTCCTCCATACGGCGAAGCTGCTCCCTTGCCTCGTCAGCCCTCTGCCTGATTGAGCGCAATCGGTTATGCCTCTCTAGCTGTTCCAGGCGCCTCTTCTTCTCTTGCAGCTCGGCTTCGAGCCTTTCGAGGGCTTCGAGGCCCATCTCCTCTTCTTCTCGTCCTCCTTCTCCCGAGGTGTGAGGGTGCGGCTGCGTCGCCATTCGGACCTGAGGGCCCAGGGATTGGGGTTCTGGGGTGACATTCTCTTTCCCCGAGGGTTGCACAATTTCTTCCGCAGGCGGGACCACCGCCGCCACCTCTCTTGCAACGCGCTGGTCCCTCGTCGAAGGTGCTCTCCTGCTTCCCGCCATTTCAGACTTCAGTCCCCACGGTCGGCGCCAAACTGTTGGGAACACACTTGTCCAACCTCCGCACTTGTGCAGGGGAAGGAGCGAAGGTGGCCAAGTGTCGGATGCAGCAACGAAGGTGAAACGGAAGTGGAAAGTGCTCGAATTCCCCAAAAGTCCCTCTTACACTGTTCATCCCCCTGGTATTTATAGGGAATGCCAAGGGGTACGGGCCAAATTACAAGAGGGTACAGCAAAGATTCCTCGCCTCCACGCAGGGAGGAAGGGCAAAAGCGTAAACACACAGCTGAAGCGGAAACCCTAATCGGTCACACCCCAGCGCGCCGCCACCTGGCCCTTGTTCACCTTCGGGGAGAGGCGCAGCGGTCTTGACCTTCGGCCGCGCCCGCCCTTGGGCCCGCGCACCTTCGTCATCTGCCGGACCTCCGGCTTCACTTGCCTCCCGGGAGAAAGACGAAAGTTTTAGCCTTTGGCCGTGCTCGCCGGACCTTCGGCTTCGCCCACCCTTGGGGCGACACACGCTTGCTGCTTGCCTGGACCTTCGCTCCAAGCGAAGGTGGCGTCGTGAGTCAGCGATGGTTTCCTGCAGCGCGACCGTCGCCTTGGACCTGCACAAAAGTGCAACAAAGCGTCGAGGGTTGTCCCCGCATCCGGGGGTCAGGGTAACGGTCTCCAATAGGAGAGGGACCTCGCAAGCACACCGGGCGTTGCGCGAGGGCTGATTTAGACCACCAGTTCGGGCGGCGCCTCTGCCGAGGGTCCTTTCCCCAACACTGTTGATTTCATAATACTAGATATGGCAAATAGGAGGATGTGCCTCTAATCTTAGGTAGACCCTTCTTGAATACTGTTAATGCTTGCATATATGTGGGAAGTGGTAAAATTCAAATGACATTAGGAGGGAGGAAGGAAATATTCTCCTTCTCCCGTGGTCCCGCATATGCCGCTAACATGCAGGAAGCAAAACCCGTTCGTACCAGAAGAGGCGCCCAAGAACAGGGTGGAGTAGAAAGAGAGAACCACCTCCTCCTAAGTTGTGTGATTCACATGACAAAGGAGAGGTGCCAAAAGAAGAAGAACCAGATGGAGTACTAAGAGAAGAAGTGCCCAAGGAAGAAGATCCACCCGATAAGGATGAAACTTCATGGACCTAAGGTATGGTTTTATTTTTAATTTTTTCCCTTTTTCAAATAAATAACATATGTCATGCATGTAACTAAAAAAAATATCACCAGTTATCATTAGTTATATGCATAGGTATATGTTAACTTAGTCAGAATAATAAAATATCAAAATAGGATAGTTTCCCTTTTTCACAACATTAGATAGTTTCCCTTTAATAAAATGAGAACAAGAGCTCCGACTGAGACGAAGAAGATCTTTTCACCAAGCAAGAAGCCAGCTTGGGGGAGACTCCCGCTCCGATAAGGTATGTCTCAAGCCTACACTTTACATTCAGTTCTTAAATTCTATATCTTTTGAATGTCACGTGCTTGCCTAAATAACCACTCCATGAATAAAATTGATAAAATCTGCTTCAACAAGTTGAAACCTGAAAAAGATTTGAAATATGTCATGCAAATGCTATTGTTATGGTTTGAATAACTGGTCTTATCTAAGTTGTAGCTTTTGTGGGTTGCACATGCTTTAACAGAAATCATGCTTAGTGAATAAAGTTAGTAAGAAATGGCGTAATTCTTTAAACTTGTTAAGGTGAAATTAGGACCTAATCTGGAGGATTTCTTTAAAAATTATGAAAACCTTGCTAAAAGTTCCTCCTAGATTTTTATCCCCATCCCACCACCAGCCAAATATTGTTAGTCATTAGTCAAAACCACAAAGAGCTTTGTTTGTGTTGAGCTTTGTTAGACCTCACAGATCTTAGTAGAGAAGCTTATCATATCTTTTGAATCAAGATTCACATACACCCACCATAATTTGCCTACTTTCCACTTTGGAAGTTTGCAACCACCAAATAAATTGCTTATTCTCTACACCGAGATATGCAATACCCTGCCAAACATCCCATTGCTAGCCTTATGCTATTCCTACACTGGGAATAAGCATTTCTCTCCCTTTCCCTACACATTTCAAAAATCCTTTCCTATAGATGTCTGGGGAAATCTAGAGCTAAAAGAGAAAAAAAATGAGCAAAGTAGCTCAAAAGAGGACTATGTCCTAAGAAAATGTGAGGACACATCTTTTGTCTACTCACTATGTATCCAAAAAAAGAGAGAGAGAGAATTATCATTAGCTCTAGACCCCAGAATTAACTAGGAAGGATTATGAAATATCTCTGTATACACTTCCACATAACCACACATGCACATCTTGATCAATTTTATGATTTGCTGCTCCTTATGATCTGAGTGTCTAGCTTAGCAATAAACATCAGGCAATTTGCTCATGGTTCTTAGCCTACCTATAACTCCACATATCATTCTTTAGAAATAAGAGAGGCTACATTTTGGCCTAAGTGAGGATTTAAACACCATTGAGTGATTGAGTGAATCTTGGTGGACTTAAGCAAGTTGTTATCTTTTGAAAACCTTGAAAAACCTCCAGACAGAATCCTAGTCAAACCTAAGCAAGATAAAAGTTTCCTATCTACTGCTTTATTTCACTCTTGCATGTTTGAAGTGAAAAACTATAAGCCCCCACATCCCTATGATTTATGATACATGCTAAGTTATTTCTCACTATACAATATGCACTTGCAGACATCTTAAGTTGCTATCCATTTCATGCTCAATGCTTAAACCGCATTGTTGCTCGAGGACGAGCAACAGGTTAGCTTGGGGGAGCTTGTTGACGGTCCTTAAACACCTGTTTTACATCAACATTTGACCCTAAAGTCCACCAAAAAGGCATGAAATGTAGTCAAATAGGTTTCAAACTAACCAAATTCCACATGTCCATAGAATTTTATTTGAATGCAGGATTTGAACCAAATTTGGACATATGGACCCACCAGAGGCCAAGCCGTCAGCAGGGCCCAAATGGGCCTAAGGGGGTGGCGCCCGCCACCCCTAGGTGGCGCCCGCCACCTCTAAGTGGCACCCGCCACTTGGGTTGGCCCAAGTGCCACTCCCTGCCACGTCACCGATCCGTGTGACCTCCCCAAGGCCAAATCCTGGCCCTTGGTCACTAGGTCAGTGGCATCGACGGCTCAGGGAGGAGTGGCGTGGATCAAGGCTGAATGTCGGTTGCTAGGACATGCAACCGACCTCCAAAGCGCCTTGGACAACCACCTGGATGCCATTGAAGCAGAGGCGGTTCATCCAACGGCCAGGGGACTGGCGGCCGCCAGTAGGGGGTGGCGCCCGCCACCTGACCTAACCCTAGGTCGGTTGGCTGCCCCCTATAAGAACCCCCCTCACTCCACAAGGCTATAAATACCCCCCTGGTGACAACACCGAAGATATCCTCATATCCCACACCATCCAAGAGCAACACACAAGCAAGAGAAGCAAGTGAGAGTTAGGTTAGAAGCTTAGAGAGCTTAGGCAAGTAGGTAGCTAGTAGAGCAAGGCATCTTCGCCCTCGCGGTAGCGCTGCTCAAGGCTTAGCTCAAGAGTAGAGGCGTGCGAGTGATCGGTCCTGGAGCTGGAAAGAGTCTTCCTTCATCTCCAGCTCAGGTTTTGCTCTTGTTACTCAAGCACTTACTATATTCTAGTTCATCATTTCATGTATTACTTTATTCTACTTATCAGTATTGAGTGGTATACTTGATTGATTGCTTGAGTGCCTAGCTATCCTACAGATCAATTCACTTAGCCATAGTAGTTAATCTCTAGTGAGCTTAGTGTTTGATCTTTGCCAATAGGTTGCTTAGTTAGTTTAGTGTTTATCTTATTAAGTCAAGTTTTGCTCTGACGTCCGCAAGGGTGTCTCTATTCAAAGCTAGGGCAGAGATAGTTAGAATATAGCTAAGCGTGGTGCTTAGTTATAGACTTACCTTCAGATACGGCTGGACCCCCGATAGCTGTGGTAGCAAGTAGGTGGTGACAGCCCTGTGCGCCTTGAATTCCACCACGTAGTTGGCCCAGTTTAACAGTAAGGCTCGTTGTGCTAGTGTTCAACCTAAGTAAGTGGTAAAGGCTAGTACGCCTCGATACTTGACAAGATAGGAATAAAACTATACTCAATTTAGTTACTTTTGTCTTTTGCCTGCCTTGCTTCGTAACTGTCTCGCTTCGTAGTTATCTTGCTTGGTAGTTATCTAGGATTAGTTATCAGTAGTTATTAGTTAGTAGTTAGTTATCCTTAGTTACACCCCTTAACTACCTATCTATCCACCTTACCTTAGCCATCCAGTTCATCCTTACCTAGCCATCCATATATTCTTTCTAGCCTTCCATCCCTTCTCTTCCCTTCTCCCCTTTTCCTTTTTCTTATTTCTTCGACTCTTATCCCCTCCTTGACTCGACTCATACACCACCCTAGCCTTCCCTTGGGATCAAATAAATCGACACCTGGTACTCCCAGGCGAAGTGCTACTACGATAGTTCTGTGCGCTTGCATAATCTCCTCCTGGTAGATTGCATTCTCTCTAGCTAGCTCCTACTAGTGTCGGGATTGACAACCCCGCTTGGCATTAGTAGATAGCTGCTTTAGCTCCACTCCTTTAGGTATAGTGACCGGTCTTGCTTCAAGCACTTCTAACGCCGTTGCCGGGGATAGACTCCATAGTCTACTCCTTGTAACATCTTTAGCAAGTGCCAACAAGCATTCCTGGGCCGTTACCGGGGATAGTTGCCTAGCTCTATCTTTAGTGAAGCTAAGAACTACCAACATACATCATGGAAAGGATGGTACATGTCCGAGTTGTTCATCTCCTTTGCCCGGCGCTCCACTCTCTTGCGCCGAAAGCAAAACTCCCTCAAGTGTCCATCTCTCCCACAGTGCTCACAGTGGTACCTCACCGCTCTCATAGGGGGTTGTTGGTACTCACGGTATTGGGTGTGGATCACTTGGTTCTTTTGTGGCATGAGCTCCTCATGGATTGGTGGCATATTGTATAGCTTGTTCCTGAGGTGGTTTGGTTTTGGAGCCCATGTCTGTTTCTTGGGTGGAGCTGTTGGAGGTTCCACAAACACTCCATCCTTGGTGTTCGGCTTGAGAGGCTCTTTGGGTGGAATCTTGGTTAGTTTGGGAGTAGCGGTGGAGTTGGGCTTCTCACTCGGCTTAAGACCACTAAACTCTCCAATCTTCCCAAAAGATGTAGCACTCTCCACACCCTGAGCAAAACCAACACCAGGACTGTGACACCCTAGTGTCAAGCACTACATTAGGGTCAGCATTAGCTACTAAATTACCATGAGCATTGCATTGCATCCTTTCATGTTGCATCGAAGTGCTTTTTGCCTTTTGCTTGTTTATTTGAAATTTGGTTTCAATAGGACTTGATTTTTTAAATGGATTTCTGTCTTGGCAACTAATTTTATAAAATAAAGAATATTGAGTATAACACTTTTCATGTAGACTCTTTGTCTTAATTCAGTATGGTTTAATAATTAAAAATGTAGAACAAAATGATTTATAGCTCAAAAATTAGCTTTAATTATGTGTAGGCTTGAGAAATGGTTTTTTAAGAAAAAGTGTCCTATATGAAAGTTGTAGAGAAAGTTATTTTGAGCAACTTTTATTTTTGGGTCAAACCCTAGTTTTGAGTTTTTGAAACTATTTTGGATTGGTCAAAATTTGGGGAAAAGAATTGAAAAAGAAAAAGGAATTTGTTTTTCTCCCGGCGCTCCGCTTTCGGCCCATTTGGCCTTTTGGCCCAGCCCATGCCGCGCCCCTGCTCCCGCGCCGCGCCGCGCCAGCGGCGACCACGGCCGCACCGTACGCCGGCGACACGGCCACGTGGCCGCAAGCGTCTGCCCCGTATCCCTCTCGCCCACTCCCTGCTCGATTTCTTCCTTGCCCGATCATGCCACGATCTCGCCCAGCCAGTCCCCGCTCGCCTCGCCTGTCGAGCTCTGCCCCGCCACTCGCCGCTCGCCGCAGCGGGACCCGCCACGACCACCGGTCGCCCGCCGCGGCGGGACCCGCCACGACCACCGGTCGCCCGCTGGCCAAGCAAAACCAAGCGCCCCGCTCTCTCCTCTCCCTCACTCACCTATTTGCACTCGCTCTCATCGCCCTCTCTTCTCCCGCACGCACGAACGCGAGCGCATGCGCGGCACTCGCACCACCGCAAGCCCCCCTCCGTCCACGCAACAAGGCGCGACCGCAACCCACCGCGCACTTCACACACCGCCTCCTCCCTCACCTCGCACACGTCGCACGCCGTCGCTCGAGCCCGCACGAGCACCGGCCCAGCCCTCCGCTCCGCTTTTCGTTCGCCAGTCGTTGCCAAGGGAGATCGCACGTTTCTGCTTGCCAACCCGAGCACCCGCGTCTTTCCCTTCCCGCCATCGTCCCAGGGAGAGCACGTCTTCGTCAACCCGAGCACAGCTTTCAAGCTTCGTCACGCCAGTGAGAACTCCGGCTCGCCTGCTTTCTACCGCCCCCGCTTGCTCCACCACACGACCGCGTGCCAAGTCCGCCGCCGTGGTGCGCGCACGAGGTCACTCCTCACCGGAGCCTTTCCGGCCAAACCATCACTCGTAGCGCCTTTCTTAGGGTTCACCAGTCATGACGCACCATCTAATTTGGTCGGCGACCGCCGGAAACGGCCAAGCTAAGCCACACCCGCTGCCGCAGTTCGCCATGGCTCATCGCTTGCGAGACACGGTCACGCACTAGACAACCAACACCACCAACGGGTTCGCCTCGCCAAGACGAACTCACCGAGCCCCCTCTCACCGTCGGCGAGCAATCGCCGGTCAACCCTCTTCCCCTGCTCGGCTCACACCGACTGGTGGGCCCCGTTGACCAGCAGGTCCCACGCGTCAGCCACCCGCGGTCCATGGACCGAGTCCATGAAGGCCCAGCCGGGATTCAAAAAAATGTTTTTCTTTTTTGTTTTGTTGTCCAGAGAAGCTAGTTTATTTTGTGTAGCACGTTTTAATGATCCCAATGGAGTGCTTCCAGTTTTATAAACTTGTTCATGAGCAGATCTATCAGAAAAAAATATGAAAGTATTTTTGGTGAAGTTTATTGTGTTGTTCTTATTTATTTAAGTTTATGTGCAGATAGTTAAATAAACGTGTTCACATGTTTTCTGGTCGAATTAATTTATGGAAAAATTTGTACATGCTTCTCATCATGTAAATTGTCTGTGAAAAATATATGAGGGTCTATTTTTGTAGAAAAGTATCTGTTTAGATTTAAATGTCATTTTAGCTATTTTCTTAAAATAATTGTTAAGAGAAAAATATGTAGAAATAAAATATGGAAAATTTTATACAGTCTCTGTATGCTCTGTTCAAGGTGAGAAAAATGCTAGGTATGGGTTATTGTATGAAAAAATGAGAAGTTGTAGTACAAGTGTGTTGTTCGGAGTTTTTCTTAGAAAATTCATGCAGAAAATAATATAAAGTTGCTGTTCATGGAACTTTCTTGATAAATATGAAATGTGAAGTAGAATCTGGGAAAAATACAAAAATGAATGTTGTACCCTTTTCCAGTAGGGTTGCAATTCAAAGGGTTTAATTTGGGTTAAATTTATTTATTTTGTGTAGATTTATATGTTCATGCTTTAGCAACGAATTTCGTGCAGTAAGGTTGTAATAGGTGGTGAAGTTAGGAAAAATGTGAAATGTGCTGTTTGATACTTTTCAAAGGAAGAGTTAGTTCAAAGCACCTTTTTGGCCATTAATTTCATCTTTTTATATCTGTTGTTCAGTAATTTATCTCTTACTAAAATTTATACGGTGTGAGGTCCAGTGGTTGTAGGTCAACTACTGTAATTTTTGTGGATTTTTCTGAGTTCAGAAAACAGTACTTGCTGTTTAAACCTAGGTTTCTTTGAATTACTAAATAGAAAATGGAGAAGTTAATGGTTATATTTAATGCAGAAAAGAAGGGTTTTCCTCATTGTCAGAAGTGGTTCAACAAGTTGGTTTTGTTGGTTTGCAAGAAATATTTACATTGCATAGCATCATAAGTGCACCGTGCATTATTTAAATTACTTTCTGCAGTCACACATAGGATCGGTAGCTCAGGAGGCTCACACCGAGCCAGAAGCAAACGAGGAGACAGAGAACCAGGAGGTGCCCGCCGCAGGAGGAGACCGAGTCAGTCGACCCCGACACTAACCTGCCTGAGTGCCCCGCTCACGAGGCCTCAATCTTCACTCAAGGCAAGCCGCGGAGTATTCTAAGTCTCCTAGTTTTTATAATTAAATTACTTGAGTATTTTATATTACGATGCATTAGGTATAGGAGTTGTTGAATCCTATTTGATGCATTATCCTTCCTTGATTATTACTATACCTGCCTTGTTATCCCGTTAGTTATTCAAATGTAGAATTGCTTAGTCTGCTTAAGTAAAAGTAGTAACTTAAGGATGTTCCCGTAATGCTCCTGGTGGGTATTTACCGGGTCACGGTTGGCTATATTTGCTATCGTGGAAAAGAACCTGAGTAGTGATGAAATACGGTCAACTAGACGACAAGGCACCAAGTTGGAACTTGGGGGCGGCTCGTCCGTTGGATCATGTAGGTTTGTGTCAATGTTAGCCCTCGTTCGTTTTTGAAAGCGCCCTTTTACTTAGGGTGCCGGTGATGTATTCCCAATCCCGAAGCCGGTTAGACGCTGTTCAGGCCGGTCACAACCCGTGTCGTGCCCTCTTGTATGGAAATGTGATCTGCCTCAGAATGGCCATCGCCAGGTTCCAATTGGGCGGTCCGTGCTTGAACCTCGACGATTACCACCACGGACAGTATCGAGCGGTGACCCAATTCATGGACCCAACGGGGAAGTGCGGGTTCGTATTAAAGGTTTCTCGCCAGTTGTTGTAATTCGATTCGAGTCACCGTCTCCCCCGGTTAGTGAAACTATGTAGAGCTTCACCACGATACAACTCCATGTGATGTTTAAGGTTCAACTAAAATGTGGATAAGTCAACCTGATATGGTGTATGCTATTGATTGCTAATTCAAGTGAATGTTGTAGGACAGGTGCAAACCTAGACGAAGAGATAGGCTTAAATTTGACTACTCATCTATACAATTAAATGTCAATCCCTTAAATTGAGCTTTTCGCAACTAAAATCCCAGCTCCACCGAAAAGGCCCTGCATACCCTTGGTCTCTTTTATTTTCAGTTGGACGGGTAAGTCTAGCTGAGTACATTCCTGTACTCAGGGTTATCTCGTTGTTGCAGATGGCCAGGTGTACTTCGGCTATGTAAGCACTGCCTCTACCCTTGGAGGGTGATGAGGAGTAGGCCCAGGGCAGGTCATCTAGAAGCTTCTCCCTTGCTTTTGCTGGACTTAGACTATTGGTGGCACATTATCTGAAAAGGAGGAGTGATTTATCAAAAACAATGTTTTATTTGGACCACATGTGTGGTGGTCGTGTTCAAACTTATTTGAGCTTCCGCATTTCAAAACTCAGTGTTGTAATAACTTTTAAGATTTTGCACTCTGATGTTAAATTCAATCTCAATTATCAACTGTTGTATCCTCCCGGATGTGGTGCTTGAGCGATGCGATCCTGTATGTTGTAAGTTGTTTGAAATCCTTCGAGATCTTTGGACTACTGGAGGTATATGGGTTCAAGTATGAGTCGAAGTCAGTTGAATTTGGCTAAGATGATACTTGAACTCTTATAATTTGGACGGTTCCGCCACAAGGACCTCCAGCAGCACGTTTGAATTGGGTAATCATCATCCCAAGCTGTGGCTCACCACTAGACACCCATGACAAGATGGTCCCAAGGTATGTGTTTTCTTCCTCGGTTTGCATCTTGTCATGTTCACATTTGCAATCTCCATCTCCAAACCCTCACACAAAGCGCACCTAGACACACAAGTGCTATCTGAGCTGACCTTCTCAAGAGACACAATCTTGGCATTCTTCTCTGCCAACTCGGATTGCAAGCCCGCACAGGACTTACACGCACCCAACAACATGGGTCTAGCCCTAAGCTCATCCATCTCTCCAACCAAAGCAACATACTTCCCCCTCAAAGTGAGAAGGTCAGTCACGTGCTTGGAGCACATCTCACACTCATCCTCCTCAGTCACGACAATGGTGGACTTGACAGACTCAAGTTCCTTCACTATATCCTCCCAGTTCTGCCTAAACTCCTTCCTCTCTCTAGCAGCACGCCTAAGCAGCTTATCTTGACTAAGGATGGCGGCAGTAAGTTTATCAACCTCCGCAGAGAACTCATTAGGAGTTTGTGATACCTAGGAGTTGTCGTCGTCGTCATCGTTTCGAGGCATCTCCTCTAGCTCGCTGTTGACCTCATCGCCGAGGGCCATGGTGCAAAAGCCCTCATTGTCGGCGAAGAAATAGAGACCATTCAGCTTGTCCTCGATCTTCTTCTTCTCAGACTCGTCATCGCTTGATGCAACGGGGTCGTCATCCGAGTCATCGACATCGCTGAGCGTGGCAAAGAAGGCACGCTGCTCGGCCTGGGCCTTCTCCAAGTACTTCTCCTTGATGTACTCCTTGTTGAAGCCGCCCCTCCGCTTGTGTTTGCCGGAGTCGTACTTGTGGCCATGATCTGCCTTGCTGAAAGCTTGTTTGTTTCTTCTTCGGGCAATTTGCGTTGAAGTGGTCCGAGCCTCCACACTCGTAGCAGCCACCTCGTCCTCCTCCACGGCGACGGTTCATGCAGTTGTTGTGAAATCGCGAGAACCGTTGGCAAGCAGGGCCAACTCGTCGTCCGCCATGAACTCCAGCTGCTCCTCTATGACAGAAAGAAGAGAAGACAATGCAAAGCCTCTAGACGGTTTAGCAGAAGCGCCAGAAACCAAAGCCATCAACGGGCCAGAAGGATTTTCATAAGAAGCCCTCGCCATGACATCAATCTCACTGGACTTGAGCTTACTTAAGTGCTCGTCACAGGTGAGAGTCTCATAGTTAGGCGATTCGATGATCACCTGAACCTTGGAATCCCACACCGATCGATCAAGAGTGTGCAAAAGCTTGAGAACCCTCTCATGATCGTCGAAAGGTAACAGCTCCTTGTTAGCCCTCATCCTATTGACAATCACCTGAAAGCGAGCGAATAAACTTTCTATGCTCTCGCCAGGCATGTGTCGAAAGTTCTCATACTCTCGCTTGTGCGACTCGTAGAACGGGTTTTGACTTGAGTGGTTCCCTCATGAAAACGCATGAGGGTAGCCCAAATCTCCCGAGCCATAGCGACGAGAGAATCGCGATCAAACTCAGACATGCTCAAAAAGGAGAAAAGAGCATAACGGGCTCGGCTATTGGCATCGTGCTCATCGATCTGATGCTGAGTCACACGAGCAGCCGAGACCACGTAATCAGCAGAGTTGCAAATATCCCAAATAGAAGCACCCATACTCTGGAGATAGGCCGACATGCGTATCTTCCAATACGCATAGTTCGTCCCATCAAAAAACGCGGTTTGCCCACGCCGCGATCCATGTCGCATTCTGTGGATCTGGAACTGGCTAAGGTGGAAGATCCTTAACCGCTCCGATACCAATTGAGGGACCGAGAACGCTACCAGAAAGCGACCAAAGGGAGGTGAATGGGAGCCTAAAAATTTCTTTTGAAACTCTGGCCTCTGTCCTGACAAATCAACCCCCAAAAGCTTTGAGTGCAAACGTGATGCCCACGACCGTCGGAAAGAGGGTGGATGATCCCTAGGATCATAGCGAGGCACCACCAAACAAGATCAAGCAAAACACCGAAAACTCCGACTTCAAGTTCAACCTCAAAAACCGACTCCCGAACGTAGATGGAAGACTACGACAAGAAATCTCCAAATACCTATGCTAACATGTAGCGATGATATCTAGAGAGGTTCCTAGGTGAACTCTAGGAGCAACGAGAAGTCCAAAAACCAAACGGAAAAGCAGGGAGAGCAAACGCACTAAAACGCAAGCTTCAGCCAAGACCCGACTGTCCGGGGTCCCGATCGCAGACTGTCTACCCAACGGCGGACTGTCCGGGCTCTGGTGGCAGACTGTCCGCCGACCAAATGTGCAAAACAGCACTGCTGCTGAAAACCCTGTGATCGGACCTGGCCTGTCCGTGCCTTAGTACAGCGGACTGTCCGCTGGTGTCCTGAGCCAAAGATGCCGAGGTGCCCAGCCACTGGTCTGGCTCAGCCCCGACGCGTGGACTGTCCGCACCCTGAGTGGCGGACTGTCCGCGACCACTCAGGGAGGGCGATTTCAATCGCCCTTCTCCCAAATCCCCCTCCCAATTTCGATCCAAATCAAAATCCCTCGATGCCAAACTTGAGAAGATGATCAACAAGATAGTTAGGAGACTATCCCCAAGAAATCATCCACTCAAATCAACTCAATCAACGGGAAATCGAAAGGAAGGTGCAAGAAACGAAAAAGTTGCCACGAAACTTGAATCGACCAGATCTACTTGTTTGTGAGGGTAGAGTTAAATTTCTTCGGTGGCAATGTTTTTCTCACATCAAAGAACAAGTTGATTCAAGTGGATTCAAAAAAGGACGTGGCAAGGAGGGAGATCGACTGACGGGAAAATCGTGGAGAAACGAAGAACGTGAAGAAACAAGTTCAAAACGCGAATCACAATCACGATTGCCAGCTGAAATCGTCACCATGAGGAGACAACGGGAATCGGTCCTGTTTCCGCAAAATCCAAATACACAGAGGTATGATCAAACCGTCTCTGCGGATATCAGTAGCTAGAGCAGGGACTGGGAGAGCAGGAAACCCTAGAATGAAAATAGCAATGGGCTGAGATGGTCGGAGGGAGGGGTTGCCTCTTCTAATATCCTAATACAATTATTCCCCTTCTACCCCTACTGCTAATGAGCGAGCAGCGCTCACCCTAAGGGTATTTTCCTGACCAACTCAAAGTGTAGTCGATCTGACGACCACGCACCACACATCAGGTAGCTTCGCCTAGACGCGACCTCACCGGATAACGGCCACGTGCGCCAAGCGCCGCTCGTCTTTTCACGGACTCCCCCCGGTTTTGAGGCAGAAACCGAGAAACCTGGGCCATCCCCCGGTTTGAGGCCGAAACCGGGAAACCTGTCGTCCATCGCATGAGTTTTGTGGCCCAAACTCAGAAACCCACCAGCGCCCAGGTTTTGAGGCCCAAACCTGGAACACCGTCCTTAGCCCGAGTTTGTGGCCCAAATCGGAAACCGGTCGCACCTAGGTTTTGAGGCCCAAACCTGGAAACCGTCCACGCGGTGGTTTTTCTGTGGCTCAACCACCAACCGACGCCGTAGAGGGATGTACCCGCCCGTGCAACCCATCCACCAGCAATTCTTCACTGTCGTTGTCCAGGCTGTCAGTCCAAGCCTCACATCCGCCTTTATCGCTCCGGGTCCATTGGCATGGCACGTCTCTACTTGACCTTCACCTTGCCTTCGATCACCGTTCTATGTGCTCGACACTGCACAACACAAACCAAAGAACATGTGCATCATACAAGTTGAGAATCACTCATCATCTCAAGATCCGGCATACAACCCATGTATCCGTAGCGCCCTCCCTCCTAGCAACAGCAGCCACCAAAAGCAGCGAGCAGCAGAGCAGCCCAGCCACCACACCAACCGGTCCCCAAACCCTAGCTAGCAGCCGACCTTCTTCCCTTCCCGGAACGGCCGTTCCTTCGGTTCCCGACGATTCTCGTGAAAGGTAGAACAAGGGTACGATGAGAGGCAAACTTTTTGTTGGTATTGTTGTGTAAAGTTGCATGACTCATTAGATTACTAATTGCTCCTTTAATGATTTCTGCAGATCCAGGGGTCCCAGATTTGAAAATGAGTTTGTGTTTTCATTTTTAATCAATTGGCTAATCTGGCTGAAACTTTGAAAATGCATAATAATTTGTGTGTTTGTCCAAAAATGCAAGTTAGCACTTTTCAGAATCCTTGTGTGTAGATCTGTGCAGTAAAACTATAATATGTGGGCTGTAAGTGATAGTTTCTGCTGTGGTGATTTATTTGTGTTAAATAGCATTAAATAGGGAGAAAATGATATTTGTTGTTGTATTGTTTAGTTTGCTGTTGAGAACTTTTTATGGTAGACTTGTCATGTGTACGTCTGCTGTGATAAAACTTTCAGATTTATTGGTGCATGTATGAATTAGTTATTATTTATCTTACTTTCAGCTCATTAAATGATTAAATAATTTATGGTAAATGTTTGCATGTAAAAATAGAAATAGTGATTCCACTGCCTTCTGTGATATTGTGGTAGCTTAGATATTTTATCATGGCTATGTGGTATAGAAAATATGAATTTGTACATTTATTGACCCATTTTAATAAATAAATGATAATACCTGAGCATGTAATATTTTTACAGTAGTCATGATTTGGCATGTCTATTACCAATAAAAAATAAAGGCCCAAATTATTTGTTTGCAACATCATTTAAAGATAATGCCTATGTTTAGTAATTATCTACAACATGTATATGTTTATGGTGCTTGTCTCTGTTGCATATTGATCTGAGATACATGATGTGTGTTCATGTTTATAAGCATTTGATATGTTCAATCTCATATGTGTGCTCACATGTTAACCAAATAATTAGTAAAGCGGATTTATGAAATTGCTGAAATGGCTGCATGTGTAGTTTCTGTTATGGTGATTAGTTCATGATGATAATGATGTTTGCTGGAGATGTGTTCTATACAAAAGTTATAGGTAACTGGCCTCATCTTGCTTGTCCTAAAATTTATTATTTTAGCCAAGTGGTTGGGAGTTATAGCTTTTAGAAGTTTGCTTCATGTTTTCATTGCTCTTTGGACAGATCTGAAAGAGTGAACTGTTTGGCTAATATAACATGTGAATCATGTGTTGATGATAATAGAAGAGTTGTAGTTCTTTTCATAAGAATTTTAATTGCCTGGATCACTATTTTTGGTGATATAGAACTTGAGTTACGTGTGTTTGAATTTAAGATTCAGAATCTGTCCAAGTCTGGATAGATTTGCTTGTTTATGTTGTTTGACCTTGATAACTGCTTAATCAACATGATATGATAATAAATAAGTTGTAGACAACATAATAAGATTTCTAACAAGTCCTATACCAAGTCTTTGGTACTATAGATTTCCAGTGATGGTTGTTTGAAGGTAGATGTAAATTCTGTCTAAAGTTTGGACAGAACTGCCTTGCGTGTAATGTTTGCCCTTTTTAAGTGTTGAATCATGTTTAGGTAATAATAGCAAATTGTAGATAATTTTATAGCTTTCCAGAAAGCCTAAATCACCTTGTTTGGATATGTGTAGCTCTAGTTATGTCTATAAATACCTGCTGTGTGGCTGTCCTTGTTCACTAAATAAACCCAGGTTGGTTGATTGCTAGAATTGGATGATTTCTTTTGTGATCCTTAATGCGATGCATGAATTGATAATGATTAGTTGTGCATTCTTGTTATTAAATTAAATCAACCTGAGTGTTATATGAATATGTTAGATAATGCTGGTTGATATGTTTAACTAAAATAGGAGTGGTATGCGCATACATGTGATCCATTTGTGTGATGTATGTAATGTTGTCTTGATTGATTGTTGTAGTTAACCTTCTATACACCTAATGAACTTGTTTAACACCTTAGTATAATTATAACCTGCTAAAATAATTATGCTATGTTGGGTGTTAGAGCTATGTCTTCTTTAGTAGTTATGATTGAAGGGGGACAGAGAATGCAATAGCAGGCGACCAGGGGGGTGAATGGGAGCTCAAAAATTTCTCTCAAACTTTGGCCTTTGTCCCACAAATCAAACCCAAAAGCTACGAACGAAACCGTGATGCCCACGACCCTTGGAAGAGGGCGGATGATCCTAGGACCACAGCGAGGCACCACAAGCGATAGCAAGCCAAGCACCAAAAGCTTCGGCACAAGTTCGACTCCTAAAAACCGAGTCCCAAATGTAGATTGAAGGCTACGTCGGGAAATCCCCAAATACCGATGCTAACAAGTAGCAAAGAAACTAGAGAGGTTCCTAGGTGAACTAAAGAACCAACCAAGAAGTCCGGAACCAAGCGAAGAAGCGGGAGAGCAAATGAACTAAACCGGAGGTTTCAGCCAATCCCGGACTGTCCGGACTGCAGGGCCGGACTGTCCGCGGCTACTGCGGACTGTCCGCCAGCCGATCCGGACGTTCGCCGGCGAAAATCACTGATCAGCACAGATGATGCAAGTCCCTGGACGTTCCTGGATTGTCCGCGAACTCCAACGGCGGACTGTCCGCCGGTCACTCAAAAGCGAAACACCCGAGGAACACGCCACTAGTCGTCTCGCCCCGACGCGCGGACTGTCCGCCGGTCAAAACGCGAACTGTCTGCAACCACCAGTGAAGGCGATTTCAGTCGCCCTTCGCAACAACCTCCCAAATCCGAATCAAATCACAATCCCACGTTCCCAAACTTGGAGAAGATGATCACGAGGTAGTTAGGAGACTATCCCCAAGAAATCATCCGCTCAAATCAACTCAATCACCGGGAAATCAAAAGGGAAGGAGTATGAACGAAAAAGCGCCACGAAAACGAAATCAACCCGATCTACTTGTTCGTGAGGAGTTAGATAAATCCTTCGGTGGAAATGATCTCCTCACTGTAAAGAACAAGTTGATTCAAACGGATTTCGAAAGACACAGTAGAGAGGGAGATCGAGTGATGGGAAAATCGCGGAGAAATGAAGAACACGAAGAACACGAACAAAACGCGAATCAAGACATCGATCTGCAACCGTGTGGCTACCACACGCTACAACAGTGAGATTACGGTCTCACTTCCTCAAAATCTCCAGTACACAGAGTATGGTTCTCTGCGGATCTCAGTTGCTACAGCAGGGATTGGGAGAGCAGGAAAACCTAGATGGCAAAGAGCAAATTACTGAGATAGGATGGGAGGTGGGTGTCTCCCTCTACTTATACTAATTCTAATTCCCACTCTACCCTAACTAATTACAGAGCGAACCAGCTAAACCCTAGGGTTATTCTGGACCAACTCGTGGTAGGTGGTGATCCGACGGACCACGCCCGCACAACTGGTAGCGTTGCCTCGACGCAACCTCACCGATTGCCGCCATGTGCCGCCACCGCTCTGCTTGTCCTTTTCCCGGACTTCGCCCCCGGTTTTGAGGCCCAAAACCGGGAAACCAGCCTTCACGACCAACCCCGGTTTTGAGGCCCAAACCGGGAAAACAGCCGTCCATCGCCTGAGTTTTGAGGCCCAAACTCAGAAACCTGCAGCACCCCGGTTTTGAGGCCCAAACCTGGAAACCGTCCTCAGCCGAGTTTTGTGGCCCAAACTCGGAAACCATCAGCGCCCAGGTTTTGAGGCCCAAACCTGGAAACCGTCCACTTGGAGGTTTTTCTGTGGCTCAACCACCAAACCGAGCCGTAGAGGTGATGCACCGCCCGTGCACCCCGTCCATCCGCAAGTCTTCACTCGTCGCTGTCCCAGGCTGTCAGCCACCACAGCTGATCCTCAGGCCACCGGTCCCTCAGTCCAAGCTCACATCCGCCCTTCGCCACTCTCGGTCCATCAGCACGGCACGTCTCTACTTGACCTTCACCTTGCCTTTGATCACTGTATCCGTGCTCGACACTGCACAACACAAGCCAAAGAAACATGCGCATTATCCAGTTGACAATCACTCATCACTCAGAGACTCGGCATACACATGTATCAAAATCTCCCCCTTGATGAGTGCATTGTCAACTACCAACACAAATCATAATGGAATAGAGGAAGGAAGGAGAAAGAGAGAGAACTCGACCAAATGACCCAAAAGCATAGCAAAGCCGAAAAGGTCAAGTGGAAAGAGCAAAACAACTTGGTCCCAAAGACATGGGCAACGGCTCGACGCCAACCAAGCAAAGCAAAGCTAGCCCTCAAGAAGAGGTAGAACAGGCTCAAACACCGCTAGCAAGAAAACTTGATACCAATTGAAGAATCAACTGAAATTCAAGCAAAACAGAGGTAGCCCTCAAGAAGAGGCAGAACAGGCTCAACACCGCTAGCGAGGAAGCTCGATACCAAAGTTTCCAACTCAAAAACAAAAGAGTTGATACTAATTGAAGAGCTGAAAACGTTTGATAGTCCTCAAGAAAGAGGCAAAGACTCAAAAACTAGCAAACTCCCCCTCAAATAGTGCCACAACCAGGAGAGATCTCTTTCCCTTAGTCGAACACAGGAGAACACATGATTTGTCAATATTTTCTCCCCCTTAGTTGAAAATGCACCATCAGCAAATACGCAAAGGCACTCAAATTCCTCCCTCGTGACAAAATAGCTCTCCCTTCCAAAATGCATATGAGTCAAAATGCAAGTTAGCAGCTTCAGGAATATAGTCAATAGAATATGAAGATGCTCAACAAAGTGCTAAACCAATGACTCATAAAATGCATAGAATGCTAGCAAAGGCTCAAACTAATCACCAAATACGAAATCTGAACATTGGAGTAAAATGAGCAGTTTTCAGCCAAAAAGGTATTCACCCTCAAAATAGCACTAAGCATGTATAGACAGGAAGCCAAACAAGTGCTAAACATGTATACAAGGTGAACTACCCCTAGCAAGGTTCAATCATCATGCTATAGAATGAAACATAGACTTGTGTATCCAAAATTTTATCGGAGTTGCAGCGGTTTAAACTACACAAGTTCAAATTTCAGCATGTGATTGCGAGAGGTTGAAAACTTGTCATTGTCTAACTTTTCAACTGTGCGAAGCCTATGCAGAAGCAATCAGAAGCTTAAGACAACAGTTTTGGTCATACACTACACAGCTCAAGTTTAACTCAAAGTGCAATGAGAAACAGTCTCGAAACTGTGATGTGCTGACAAGCAATCCCATCTCGATCTTTCCAATTCACTTAACTTGGTTCAAAATTAAACAGAATATGAACATACCAAGCAAGTGAAAGACTCAGAACTAGAGACATAGCAACCTAGCATATGAGAAGCACAAGTGAATCAACACATTCTACACATGCTAGTTGCATATCTCAATGGTGAACATTTTCAAGTTTTATGTTCATTAATCAAATTCACCATTACAAATAGCTTAGCTTACAGGATGTATCAGCGATCAGAAAGAGCATAAGCTACAAGCATCATCATAAAGCATCGGAGCATACACTAAGCAGAGCACAGTCATACTCTAAGGATTATATACATGAAGCTCTGAATATAAATGTGCATGATGAAATGCAGAAAAGATACCAATTGAAAATCAAAAAGTCAGTTTATGATACAAAAGTCAAAATGTTTCCCCCATCTAAAAGGGGTAACACACACCAAGCTCACCTCTCAACCTAGCAAAAGTTGATTGGTCCAAAGGCTTGGTGAAAATATCAGCCAACTGATGATGAGTATCGACATGGCGAAGGTCGATATCACCCTTCTCATAGTGGTCTCGCTGAAAATGAAAGCGCACATCAATGTGTTTGGTCTTAGAGTGCAGCACGGGGTTCTTAGCAATGCTAATAGCACTCGTGCTGTCACAAAGCAAAGGAACATGGAAAAGCTCAGACCAAAATCACACAAAGTGGCCATCATCCAAAGCAACTGGGAACAGCAGCTAGCCGCAGCAACATACTCAGCCTCCGTGGTAGACTGGGCGACACTAGACTGCTTGCGAGAAGACCACGATACAAGAGAAGAACCAATAAACTGACAAGTCCCAGAAGTGGACTTGCGCTCAATGCAAACACCAGCAAAATCGGCATCGGAATAACCGCAAAGGGAGAGGTAGAAGAAGCAGAATACCAAATCCCAAACTCAGGTGTGAAGCATAAGTACCTCATAATGCGCTTGATCGCCTGACGGTGAGAGGTGCGTGGCGACGACTGAAATCACGCGCAAAGACACACCGCGAACTGGATTTCCGGGCGTGTCGCCGTCAGGTATAGCAGCGACCCGATCATACTCGGTACTCCTTCTGGTCCATGCTTCTCCCTCCTTGTCCGCATCCAGGGCCGTCGTGGTCGACATGGGTGTTGGAAGAGGCTTGGCCTCACCCATATCGAATTTCTTCAGGATATCCTTGGTATACTTACCCTGGTGCACAAACGTTCCCTCTCGAGATTTGCTTGATTTGCAATCCGAGGAAAAAACGTCAACTCGCCCATCATGCTCATCTCAAACTCCCTGCTCATAGTATCTGCAAACTTGTCAACCAAAGCGTGAGAAGAACCACCGAAAATGATATCATCCACGTAAATCTGGACCAAGAGAGTGTCACTGCCTTGCTTGAGGAGAAAGAGCGTTTTATCCACACATCCCATTTTAAAACCCTTAGCAAGCAAAAAGGTTTTCATCCTATCATACCAGGCTCTAGAGGCTTGTTTCAAACCATATAAAGCTTTGTGAAGTTTAAAAACATGGTTTTGAAACTTGGGATTTTCGAAACCGGGGGGTTGTTTTACATATACTTCTCTTCTATGTAGCCGTTTAAGAAGGCACTCTTGACATCCATTTGAAAAAGTTTAAACCCTTTGGATGCAGCAAAAGCCAAGAGAATCCTAATTGCCTCCAAACGAGCTACAGGAGCAAAAGTCTCCTCATAGTCCATCCCCTCCTTCTGACTATACCCCTGGGCTACAAGTCTGGCCTTGTTTCTCACAACATGGCCATCTTCTCCTTGTTTGTTTTTGAAAACCCATTTTGTCCCAATAGGGTGACACATAGGAGGAAGAGGAACAAGAACCCAAACCCGATTTCTCTCAAAGTTCTCAAGCTCCTCATGCATGGCATTGACCCAATTGGATCCGTCAAAGCGTGTCCAACATCTCGGGGTTCAAAATCAGCAACAAATGCAAAATGAGCAAAGTGAGAGATTTGTTGTCACCTTGACCGAGTGACATGTTCGCCGATGCTATGATCATCTGTTGAGGCGGATGTTGGCGCTGAATGTGACGTGGCGCCTCCCGAGCTGAAGTAGCCTCCCCCTCAACAGCAGCTGGTGCCTCCTCGGGTACAAAATATCGGATCCCAGTGGTGGCGGATCCCACCCCCAAGTAGTCGAAGAGAAGGGTCGGGGCGTGAGTGGTAGTAGAGGCCGCTCTTTGCGGCACAACAGGTGGAGGAGGTGCTGGGTCATCCATCCCTTCAGCACCTCTTCCTCATCATCAAAAAGAGGCTCGCCAACCTCATGATCACCTGCACGCTCAAAACGAGAAGAAGGACAAACCATGGTCTCGTCGAAGTTGACATCGGATGCCTCCATGACTCGGTTAGTATCAAGGTTAAGTACACGATAAGCTCGAGTGTGAGTGCCAAAACCCAAAAATACACCGTCAGAAGAACGAGACTCAAACTTGTCCAAGTTGCCCTTTTTGAGTATAAAACAATGGCAACCAAAAGCTCTAAAATAACTCACCTTGGGCTGTTTTCCAAAACGCAACTCATAAGAAGTCTTTTTCAAGAAAGCTCAGAGAAAAATGCGATTGGAAATGTAGCATGCAGTGCTCATAGCTTCGGCCCAATATCGCCTAGGAGTCCTATGCTCATCGAGCATCGTCCTGGCCATCTCTACAAGGGTCCGATTCTTCCTTTCTACAACACCATTCTGAGGTGGTGTGTAGGGAGAAGAAAACTGATGCTCTAAACCCAAGGAGTTACAAAACTTCTCAAATCCGAGTTTTTGAACTCGGAACCATTATCACTTCTAATAGCTCGCATTGAGTTCAAAGGGAACTCATTCTCAAGACGCAAAATCAGATTGCGAGCAAAAGAGAAAGTCTCAGTTTTCTCAGCTAAAAGAAAACCCACGAATATCTCGAAAAGTCATCAACAACAACAAGCACATACCACTTCCCCCAACTGAGCTCACCCGAGCCGGACCAACAAGGTCCATATGGAAAAGCTCTCCAGAGCGCTTAGTCATGACCTGAGTCACTGGATGTGGGGAGCGGCAACCATCTTCCATGTCTACAAGAATGGCAAACAAGATCCTTCTCCATGCACAATTTGGGCAATCCTCGGATTAGGCCAAGTGAGCTAAGCCTTGCAAGCAAGTCGAAGCTCAAATGTCCTAGTCTCCTATGCCACTTCCACAGATCAGAGGAGGAAGGTCCAGCCAAAAGCCAACGAGAGACTCAAACGACTCTGAGAAATTCCGCACGAAAGACTTTCCCAAAGGGCGAAATCACACAAACAAGATTGCCCTAAGGATCCAAAATACGACTGAGATTCGGCTTAAAACGAATCTCATAGTCATCATCAAAGAGTTGCGAAACAGAAAGAAGGTTAAAATGCAAGTTAGAAACAAGAGCAACATCGCGCAACACAAAGTGCTCATTAACTCGCACCGACCCACGAGACAACACTCTACCTTTGCTATTATCGCCGAAGGTGATAAACTCCTTCCGGCGACCGGACTAAGACTGGAGAACCACTTGGCATTTCCGTCATGTGCCTCGAACAACGGAATCCACCAACCAAACGTTCTCCAATCGTTTTACCTACATCAATAAAAAGACATAGGGTGAGTACGTCCAACACTGGGGTTAGTGAAATAGGGCGAATACCAGTGTTGGGCCGGCTGCTCTAAAGAACGGTTAGTAGAAAAACCATTCCTAGCACGCCTACGGGGAAAGCGATCACCACATTGAGGAAAACGTGGTCCACTAAGGGAAGAGCGTCCATCGCGATACTCAAAACGCGGTGGGGGAAAATGCTCAACTATAAGCCACCGCCACGGGGTCCATAGCCTACAACTGCAGGCTCCCGCCGGGCACGTCCTCTTCGCTGCCTAGGCCTAGGAACTTGAGGTTCTGGACCTCTAGGCCTAACAGCACGCCTCTGAACATTCGGCACATGTACATCATGGAAAGGATGGTACATGTCCGTGTTGTTCATCTTCATTGCGCGGCGCGCCTCTCTCTTGTGCCGAAAGCAAAACTCACTCAAGTGTCCATCTCTCCCACAGTGCTCACAATGGTACCTCACCGCTCACAAAGGGGGTTGTTGGTACTCACGGTAGTGGGTGTGGATCACTTTGCCTTCTGTGGCATAAACTCCTCCTGGATGGGTGGCATGGTGTCAGCTTGTTCTTGAGGTGGTTTGGTTTGGGAGCCCATGATTGTTTCTTGGGTGGAGCTCTCGGAGGTTCAACAAAGACCCCATCCTTGGTGTTAGGCTTGAGAGGCTCTTTGGGTGGAATCTTGGTAAGCTTGGGAGTAGTGGTGGAGTTGGGCTTCTCACATGGGTTAAGACCACTCGACTCTCCAATCTTCCCAAAAGATGAAACATCAACACCCGGAGCAAAACCTACACCTGGACCTCCAGCAGCTCGCTTGAATTGGGAGATCATCATCCCGAGCTGTGGCTCACCACTAGACACCCATGATAAGATGGTCCGAAGGTATGTGTTTTCCTCCTCGGTTTGCATCTTGTCATGCTTGACGTTCGCAATCTCCATCTCCAAACCCTCACAAAGAACACATCTGGTCACACACGTGCTATCCGAGCTGGCCTTCTTAAGAGACACAATCTTGGCATTCTTCTCTGCCAACTTCGATTGCAAGCCCGCACAGGACTTGCATGCACCCAACAACGAGGATCTAGCCTTCAGCTCATCCACCTCTCCTACCAACACAGCATACTTGCTTCTCAAAGTGAGAAGATCTTCATGTGTGTGGTGCACATCTCACACTCCTCCTCATCGGTAACAACTACGGTGGACTTGACAGATTCAAGTTCCTTCACCGTATCCTCCCAGTTCTGCCTAAACTCCTTGCGCTCTCTAGCAGCACGCCTAAGCAACTTATCCTGATTAAGGAGCGCGACAGTAAGTATCTCGACCTCAGTGAGAGCTCGTCGGGGGTCTGAGATACCTGGGAGGTGTCGTCGTCGTCGTCGTTTCGAGGGGTGTCCTCCAGCTCGCCATCGACCTCCTTGCCGAGGGCCAGTGTGCAGAAGCCCTCGTCGTCGGCGAAGAAGCAGAGGCCATTCAGTGCTCGTCTTCTTCGATCGTCGTACGAGTCTCTCTCTCTCTGATGAAGTCGTGGCTTCTCTCTCCTTCGCCTACTTCTCAGACTCGTCGTCGCTTGAGGAAGCGGAGTCATCATCCAAGTCATCGACGTTGCTGAGCGTGGCGAAGAACGCACGCTGCTCGGCCAGGGCCTTCTCCAAGTACTTCGTCTTGATGTACTCCTTGTTGAAGCCGCCCTTCCGCTTGTGCTTCGCGGGGACGTACTTCTCCTTGCGCTTGCCGGAGTCATACTTGTGCCCATGATCCGCCTTGCCGAAGACTGCTTGTTCTTCTTCGGGCAATTGGCGATGAAGTGGTTGGGGTCGCCGCACTCGAAACATCCCGAGCGTCCTCCTCCGCGGCGACGGTTCATGCGGTTGTTGTGAAACCGCGAGAACCGTTGGCGAGCAAAGCCAACTCGTCATCCCCCATGAACTCCAGCTGCTCCTCTGTGACAGAAAGAAGAGAAGAGAGTGCAAAGCCTCCAGAGGGGTTAGCAGAAACCAGAAACCAAAGCCATCGACGGGCCAGAAGGATTTTCATAAGAAGCCCTCGCCATGGCGTCAATCTCACTGGACTTGAGCTTACTGAAGAGCTCGTCGCATGTGAGGGTCTCATAGTTAGGTGATTCGATGATCGCCTGAACCTTTGAGTCCCACACCGATCGATCAAGAGTATGCAAAAGCTTCAAAGCTCTCTCATGATCGTCGAAAGGCAACAACTCCTTGTTAGCCCTCATCCTGTTGACAATCACCTGAAAGCGAGCGAATAAACCTCTATGCTTTCGCCAGGCATATGTCGAAAGTTCTCATACTCTCGCTTGAACGACTCGTAGAGACGGGTTTTGACTTGAGTGGTTCCCTCATGGAAACGCATGAGGGTAGCCCAAATCTCCCGAGCCGTAGCGAGGTGAGAAACGCAATCAAACTCGACATGCTCAAACAGAGAAAAGAGCATTACGGGCTCGGCTATTGGCATCGTGCTCATCGATCTGATGCTGAGTCACACGAGCAGCCAAGACCACGTAATCAGCAGAGTTGCAAATATCCCAAATGGAAGCACCAATACTCTGCAGATGGGCCGACATGCGTATCTTCCAATACGCATAGTTCGTCCCATCGAAAAACGGCGGTTTCCCACGCCGCGATCCATGTCGCCTTCTGTGGATCTGGAACCGGCTAAGGTGGAGATCCTTAACCGCTCTGATACCAATTGAAGGACCGAGAATGCAATAGCAAGGCGACCAGAGGGGGGTGAATGGGAGCTCAAAATTTCTCTCGAAACTTTGGCTTTTGTCCCACAATCAACCCAAAAGCTACGAAAGAAACCGTGATGCCCACGACCCTTGGAAGAGGGTGGATGATCCCTAGGATCACAGCGAGCCACCACAAAGCGATAGCAAGCCAAGCACCAAAAGCTTCGGCACATGTTCGACTCCTAAAACCCGAGTCCCAACGTAGATTGAAGGCTACGTCGGGAAATCCCCAAATACCGATGCTAACAAGTAGCAAAGATACTTAGAGAGGTTCCTAGGTGAACTGAAGTACGAACCGAGAAGTCCGGAACCAAGAGAAGAAGCCGGGAGAGCAAATGAACTAAACCGGAGGCTTCAGCCAAATCCTGGACTGTCCGGACGCAGGTCCCGGACTGTCCGCGGCTACTGCGGACTGTCCGCCAGCCGATCCAGGACTGTCCGCCGGAAAATCACCGAACAGCACAGATGCTGCAAGTCCCCTGGACATTCCCGACTGTCCGCGAACTCCAACGGCGGACTATCCGCCGTCACTCAAAAGCAAAACGCCCGAGAATACAGCCACTGGTCCGGCTCGTCCCCGACGCGCGGACTGTCCGCGGTCAAACCGCGGACTGTCCGCGACCACCCAGTGAGGCGATTTCAGTCGCCCTTCACACACAACCTCCCAAATCCGAATCAAATCACAATCCCACGTTCCCAAACTTGGAGAAGATGATCACGAGGTAGTTAGGAGACTATCCCCAAGAAATCATCCGCTCAAATCAACTCAATCACCGGGAAATCATAAGGGAAGGAGTATGAACGAAAAAGCACCACGAAAACGAAATCAACCCGATCTACTTGTTCGTGAGGAGTTAGATAAATTCCTTCGTGGAAATGATCTCCTCACTATAAAGAACAAGTTGATTCAAACGGATTTCGAAAAGACGCAGTAGAGAGGGAGATTGTGACGGGAAAATCGCGGAGAAATGAAGAACACGAAGAACACAAACAAAACGCGAATCAAGACATGATCTGCAACCGTGTGGCTACCACACGCTACAACAGTGAGATTACGGTCTCACTTCCTCAAAATCTCCAGTACACAGAGGTATGGTTCTCTGCGGATCTCAGTTGCTACAGCAGGGGATTGGGAGAGCAGGAAAACCTAGAGGCAAAGAGCAAATGACTGAGATAGGATGGGAGGTGGGTGTCCCCTCTACTTATCCTAATTCTAATTCCCACTCTACCCCTAACTAATTACAGAGCGAACCAGCTAAACCCTAGGGTTTTCTGGACCAACTCGTGGTAGGTGGTGATCCGACGGCCACGCCCGCACAACTGGTAGCGTTGCCTCGACGCAACCTCACCGATTGCCGCCACGTGCCGCCACTGCTCTGCTTGTCCTTTTCCAAACTTCGCCCCCGATTTTGAGGCCCAAACCGAGAAACCAGCCTTCATGAGCAACGCCCAGTTTTGAGGCCCAAACCGGGAAACCAGCCGTCCATCGCCTGAGTTTTGAGGCCCAAACTCAGAAACCCGCAGCACCCAGGTTTTGAGGCCCAAAATGGAAACCGTCCTCAGCCCGAGTTTTGTGGCCCAAACTCGGAAACCATCAGCGCCTAGGTTTTGAGGCCCAAACCTGGAAACCGTCCACTCGGTGGTTTTTCTGTGGCTCAACCACCAAACCGAGCCGTAGAGGGGATGCACCGCCCGTGCACCCCGTCCATCCGCATGTCTTCACTCGTCGCTGTCCGAGGCTGTCAGCCACCACAGCTGATCCTCAGGCCACTGGTCCCTCAGTCCAAGCCTCGCGTCCGCCCTTCGCCACTCTCGGTCCATCGGCACGGCACGTCTCTACTTGACCTTCACCTTGCCTTTGATCACTGTATCCGTGCTCGACACCTGCACAACACAAGCCAAAGAACATGCGCATTGTCCCAGTTGACAATCACTCATCACTCAGAGACTCAGCATACACCCATTTATCCGCAATCCTGATTGGTTATGTGAAGTAATTAGTAATGCATGTGTTGTGGCCTTATGTTTGCTTCATAAGCATTTCCCTTGCGTTCATACGCTTGCATTGCACATCTCATTTAGGTAACGGTAGATACATCGTGAAGGACATGATAATGAGGATAAACCCGAAGACAGTGTTTGGTGGATTATCCTGAGATGCAGAGTTAAGCAAGTTTGCATCAGAGATGCTCGCCAAGCGAGTATTGAAGGACCGAAAATGCTAACGCAAGGCGACCAGAGGGGGGGTGAATGGGAGCCTAAAATTTCTTCTCAGAAATTATGGCCTCTGTCCCAACAAAATCAACCCCAAGAGCAAAGACGACACACGTGATGTCCTCGACCCAAGAGTATGGGTGGATGTTCCTAGAAACACAGCGGGACACCACAAAAGCTCCCTCTTCCAAATCCACGCAAGTCAACTAGTGACAGGATGGAGTTTGGGTAACCTCAACCTCCCCCGAGCAACGCGAGGGGGATTCAGGCAATCTCGCAAAGCGAGAAGCCCAGTTTCTGTAGAGCACAGAGTCGGGAATCCAACGCAAAAAGCGGATCTCAAATCGGAGCTCGAACGCAAAAGATACGGACGAAAACGCGTTCTGTCAGCACTGACCGGACTCACTGGAGCGTCCGGTCGATAGGCACCGGACGCGTCCGGTCAGCTGAACTGCGTTCTGGGAGCTCTCTGTTTACGACCGGACTCACGGTGAAGAGTGTCCGGTCGTTACAACTGAGCGTCCGGTCAAGCACCGAGGGGGCAATGAACAGTGCCTTCAGTGCGTCCGGTCATGCGAAACCCTAGCGTCCGGTCGCACAAAACGCTTTCTGACAGCTTGACCGGACTCTGAGGTGCGTCCGGTCAGGAACGATCGGACCGCGTCCGATCCATAGAAACTTGTTTCGGGAGCTCTCTGTGTTGGACCGTCTCTGCGTGGAGGTGCGTCCGGTCGAATCCCAGTCAGCGTCCGGTCACCACGCGCGAACTGGACAGCGCGGGTGTTCAACGACCGGACTCTGGCTCGGTGCGTCCGGTCGCTATGAGGCAGCGTCCGGTCCCCCGACCAGTCCCCTGTTCGTCCACCGAATCGCCCCGATCTCCCTCAAATCAAAAGCACTAGGGCTCTAACTTCGTGTGAGGGATCACAAGGATGTTAGTGAGCTACTCCTAAGAGATCATGGCTCGAACCTAACTCCAAATCGGTGAATCGAAGAAAACGGTGAGGAACGGGCAAGAACTCGATTCCAAAACTAAATCCGCCCGATCTGTGAGTTCGTGAGGTATTAGAGAAATTCCTTCGGTAGAAAGAAGACTCTCACGAAGCTACACAAGATGGTTCAAACGGATTTGCGAATCTTCCCTTGAAACAAGAATTCTCGTGAAGAACGAAAGAGGGGAAAACGTGCAAACACGAAGAACACAATCGCAAGACAAATCAAAGCACGAATTTGATCCTTGGACTCAGAGGAATGGATGATTCATTAAGCACTCAGTGTCGGGCTACAAGCCAATCCTAGCAACACAAAGCTCGGATGGCGAAAAGCTCAAGAACAAGAGCCGATCTCTCCCTAACCCTAGCCTCCTCTCACAAACAGCAAAATGAGAGTGACACCGCTCCAAGGATTGCGGCTGCCCTAGCAGCCCCCTTCATATATATAGGCGCACGTCCGAAGACCAAAACGCCCTTACATTAAGCACTCGTCCCAAATACCCCCCAGGGGTAAAACCATCCAGACTTGACAGTTTCGATCCGACGGCCACGCCCGCACATCCGTAGCTTCGCCTCGACGCGACCTCCCTGATGCCGCCACGTGCCGCCACCGTCGACCGCCGCGCCTTCTGACCAATAGCTTCGCCCAACGCAAGCCCTCGGTGCCGCCACGCGTCGACCGTCCTTTCGGACCAACCCCCGGTTTTGAGGCCCAAACCGGGAAACCGTCCACCCCGAGTTTTGAGGCCCAAACTCGGAAACCCGCAAGCCCAGGTTTTGAGGCCCAAACCTGGAAACCGTCCATCCCGAGTTTTGAGGCCCAAACTCGGAAACCGGCCATCCGAGTTTTTGAGGCCCAAACTCGGAAACCGTCGTTGGTAGCTTTTTGAGGCTCAGCTACCGAACCCGCACCATAGACGGGATGTGGTTCGCACACCCCGACCACCGGCACCGATGCCGATGCATGTCCAGCCTCCACGCCGGGCACAACGCCTTCGCCTTCCTTCTTGACTTGGCCGACGGCACTTGCGCCGCACGCAAGCCCGTGTCCGACCTCCCGCCAAGTGACACGACTCCAGCGCCTTCCTCCCGACTCGGCCGATGCACCGCACATCCCCATGTGCTCTCGCTCGCCGATGCCACGTGCCAGCTACCACAGCTGGTCCTCTGGCCTCTGGTCCGTCAGTCCAAGCCTCACGTCCGCCCTTCATCGCTCTGGGTACATCAGCATGGCATGTCCGCCGCACGACACGCCCATCCTTCACCGCTCCCGATCCGTCGGCACGGCACGTCTCTACTTGACCTTCACCTCGCCATAGACCACTGTATCCGAGCTCCACACCTGCACATCAACACAGCCAGGAGACACATGTCGCACACGCACACCAACACAGAAACACCACACAACTCACGCCACCGTTAGTCATAAACAATAAGCGCATAGCTAGATATAGACTCAACCGGGTAAAAGCCTCAAACCTTCCTCATCAAAGTCAATCATTCATCATATATGTTCTCAATCTCCCCCTTGATGAATGCATTGACTTAAAAATAACCACAAAGAAAGAGTTTGAAGGCAAGCCTCATCCAAGTGCCCAAAAGCCAACAAAAGCGAACACAAGGCTACTTGAGATGAGGAAGGATCATGAAAACTCCAAATAAAAGCTCTCGGTCCCGGAAGAAACGGGAAAAGCGGGCAAAGCCTCCACACAACCGAAAAGTCAAGATAAACAAGAGTTTCATGAATCCCAAAAAGGCACTCGAAAACCAATCTCAAATAAAATTGTCAATCAATCATCACAAAAGAGAGACCAAGGTACTTATCCACTTGGTTTTGGGTCAAATTCTCCCCCTTTTTTTCTTTCTCTTCTCTTTCTCCCCTTGATGATTGAATTGACAAAAACTAGGCACAAGAGATGTTTGAGATACCACAACCGAAAATCTCATTCAAGTGATCAAAAACCATCGGAGGGCAAAAACAAAGTCACTTGTCATGAGAAGATTATCCATTCAAATGCCATACCAATTGAAGACCGAAAAATCTAAAGAAGGGGCAATTTGAAATGGACATAACTTGGTCCCCAAAGACATGGGCAATGGCTCAACGCAACCAAGCAGGGATCGGAGCAACAACTCAAAGAGCAAAACTCGATCACACAGAGCAAAAGACTTGGTTCCCAAAGACATGGGCAACGGCTCGACGCAACCAAGTCAAAAATGAGCTAGCCCTCAAGAAGAGGCAGAAAATGGCTCAACACCACTAGCTCAAGGCTCAATACCAATTGAGCTGAATCACGCAAAGAATGCAAAACTGATCACAAACAACCAAGAATTGGTGAAAACAGCTAGTTCCTCAAGACATTGGCACATAGGCTCGACGCAACTAGCTGAAGGGTCCATACCAATCGAAATACCAAGCAACAACTGCTAGTCCCTCTAGACAGAGGCAAAATGGCTCAACACGACTAGCAGGCTCGATACCGACTGAGAAAAACCACAAGAGAGGCTCAACACTAAATGGAGCACAAACACTCGGAGCATGCGGAGAAGCAGCAAGATAAAAGCGCCTCCCTCTGAAAGCAAGCCTATAGACACAAAAGCTATGCACAAAGCTCATGACACCAATTGCATTCCATACCAAGAGATGGATACCAATTGAGACACATAAAAGAGCTAAACCGAGTGAAGAAAAACATAAAAGAGCTAAACTCCCCCTTGCTCAAAGCTCTCCCCAAAATGCATGACTCTCCCCTTTGTGCCAACACATAAGCTCCCCTTGCAAACAGCTTCTCCCCCTTGACAAAAGGGAACATGCTGAGGGGTTTTGACATTTTTCACAAATTGACACAAACACAAGACAAGTCATCAACAAAAGCATATGGGGGCTATGAAAAGCACTGAAAGTGACCACAAAGTGTATCGGAGCTGGGGGTATGTACACTAAGCTAAAAAAACATGATATGCACAATGCAACAGCTTCAAGTGCATAGCAATCAGAATGAAAGATGCTCAAAAGGGTGCTGCCCTGAAAGTGTAGCAATCAAACAAATGCTAGCAAAGGCTCAAACTGATCAAATGAATGCGAAATATGAACAATTAGAGCATATGAGCAGTTTTAAGCCATTTGAAAAGGAGTTCACCACTAAATAGCACTTAGCATGGATAGACAGGAAATCAACCAAGTGCTAACTCAGGTATAAAAGGTGAACTACCCCTAGCAAAGTTCAATCATCATGCAATAGTGAATCATAGACTTGTGTTATTTTAATATTTTATCGGAGATTGCAGCGGTATTAACACAAGTTCATATTAAAGCATGTGATTGCGAGAGGTTAAAACATGGTCATTGCCTAACTTTTCAACCAGGCTAAGCCTATGCAAGAAAAGCAATCGGAAGCTTAAAGCACCGTTTTCGGTCTTACACTACACGGCTCAAGTTTAACTCAAATGTGCAATGAGAAACAGTCTCGATACCGTGAGGTGCTGACACATGCAATCCCATCTCGATCTTTTCAATTCACTTAGACTTGGATCAAATTTTAGCACAAGGTAAATATGAACAATCCAAGCAAGTGAATGACTCAATGCAAGAGACATAGCAACCTAGCATACAAAAGATAGTACAAGTGATCTCAACACATCCTACCCATGCTAGTTGCCAATCTCAATGGTGAACAAATTAAAAGTTTCATAGTAGATTAGTCAAGTTCACCATTTGCAAAAATAGCTTAGCTCATAACATGTATCAATTGATCAAAAAGAGCCTAAGCTACAAGCATCATCATGAATAAACAGGGCATACCAAAAAGAGCATAATCTCATTCTCATTGTTATATACATGAAGCTCTAATATGCAAGATGTACATGATGAAATGCATGCAAAGCTAGCCTATAAGGAAAACCTAAAATAAAAGGGTATCAGAGAAGACCAACTAAGATACAACAAGCAAAATGCTTCCCCAACTAAAAGGGAAACACGCACCAAGGACACAAATAAAGAGCCAAGAAATGCTCAAGCGAACAGCCAGCAAAAACCACATCGGAAAGACCACACAGCAAAAAGGGTCGAAGAAGAAGAGTACCAAAACCCGAACTCAGAAGTGTGTCGGGGTACCTCATGATACGCATGACCGCCTGCTGGTGTGATACCCGAGGGGACGCCTGAATTGCTGAACTCCGGGGCACTTGCCTTGCCGAAGTCGTCTCCCCCTCGCCTGGTGCTGTCGCTCGCACAGGTGCTGCTAGTGCTCGCTGGAGAGCTGCTCAAACGGAACCCCAAGTCATGGAGAAGTGGATCGGTCCGTGAGCCGAAATGCTCTCTCCAGGCTCCTGTTCTCCTACACACTCAAAAGCAGAAGAAAGCACAAGGCATTGTCTCGTCCAGTGTGACCTCAAGGTCTCCACAAAACGGTTAGTCACATAAGCATAAGGTGAACTCTCAACAAAAGAGATCTACCTATGAATGATACCGCAAGGAGAACTGATCTCGAACTAGTCAAGACTACCATGCAACAGGATAAAGCACTATGGAGCAACATGCAACCTAGAGACATGATCAACCCAACATAGCCTAAACCTCAACACATGCTACAATGCAAGATAATGATAGAAATAGATCCAAAAGCATGTAACATGATAAAATTGTGGAAAGGCTAGTGCTCAAGCTAAACATATCAACAGGGTACATGTAGCTACACAAAACTAGCACCTAAAAGTGACACCTAATGAACATCATACCACTACAAATAAAGCTCATGGAGAAGTATGATAAAACATGGCACAATTTCATGAGGATCACCAACTAGCATGAAAAGTGGCTCCTCCACAAAAGCTATACACAAAGCTAGCATGACATGATATACAGGGTAGCACATGCTAGACAAAAAACAACATGATACAAAAGAAAATGTACATGTAGAACTATACAAGAGCACATGAAACTCCATCTCATACCACAAGAATAGAACATGGATGTATAAGGTATGAGTGTAAAAGAAAGCTCACCGAACTGCAAAAACCACTTTGGAGGCAAATCTAGGCGGGGTGTAGAGAACCATCAAATCTTGATCACATCTAAAAGATCAAGCTCCATCATGCGCATGTTCTCCACCCCGCGTCCTCATATCTACACACAAGAGGACAAAGTAATCCGAGTCTTGGATCCCGAAGGGTTAGCAAGCATGTACTTGGGAATCCAGGACTTGGTCACAAATCTCAACTTATCATGTGGGTTAGCATGATGCAAATGTTGGTTCAAATGCAATTGTGAAATACCCTTGGAAGCATTCCTCAAAAGGACAACTCGAGGAGAAGAACGAGTCGTACCACGGGAAAGAGGCAAACATCTTCCAAGGTCTTTGTAGAAGAACCAATAGAAGCACCATGAAAAGCATGACATGGACCAAGAAAAGAGGCACTAGAAGCATGTCCACGACCATGACCTATCCCACTAGAAAAGGAGTCATAAATCCCATCAACAAAAATGGGCTTCCTACTAGGAGCACAAGTGTTCATGTCATGAGACGGGCTATGAATCACCATCTTCCTAGAAGAGCGAGCTTGGCGCAAGCGTTTGGCACGCCGATAGCAGAAGCTTTCTTGATGCCCATCTTTCTCACAAAAAGAGCAATGGTACAAAGGCCTACTGGAAGGCACACCATTCTCCGACAAGTGAGAAGTCCCTTGGGACTTAGAGCAAGAAGCATCAACCACCAACTTGGTGCCAACGCTAGGAGCACACGTGCCATGGGAAAGGCTACGTGGCTTCCTAAAAGCCTTAGCTCGAATTCGCCGCTCGTGCTTGACACGGCGAAAACAAAAATCGAGCGAATGTCCCTCCTTCTTGCAAAAGGTGCAATTAAAAACCGGATTGGGAGGACGAGTCCCAAAAATATGAGAAGCACCCTTGTCAAGAGAAGTCCCTTGGACATCACTCGAAGAAACAGCAAGGTTAGGAGTAGCTATGGAAGAGCTATCCAAACCTTGACACTAGTGCTATCGTCAAAAGACTCACGCGCAACACAAGAACTCAACTCCGGTTGCAAAGATTCAGACTTGGAAATATCAACATCGGAGTTGCAAGAAATGCGTGAATCAAACGACTTAGCACAAAGGCTCTTGCACCTTTTGGCTAAAACCTCATTCTCAAACATGAGGCGATCACAAGTACCACAAGGAGTGTTTTTCAGATTCTCCATCTCCTCTTTTATGCACTCGGCATATGTGGTACGCAAGAGCTCAACTTTCCTCTCAAGGTTGGCACTCATATCATTGTGCTCAACCAACTTAGCGCTCATATCATCGCGCAAACCTTCAAAGCCAAAACTTCTTTTTCTAAATCAATGCATGATGTGCAAATGAAATTTGTGGAAGAAACATCACCATTCACATCAAGCAAAGAATCATGGTTAGCACAAGAAGTATGGCAAGCATCTTTATTCAAAGAGCATGAGCTACAAGGCCTAGCATTTATCTCAATAATTTCAGCCCTAGCATGCTCAAGTTCATCTACACATGTGGTGTGAGTCAATTTTAGTTTATCAATTTCAGCATGCAAAAACTCACAAGAACCACATGGCAAAGAAGCTTTTGACCTAAGCAAGGCTGTTTCAGATTTAGCATAAACAAGGTCCTTGCGCAAGTCAAAGCAAACAAGACATGGTATGGAAGCATTTGATTTTAATGTTTCATTTTCAGATTCTAAGCTAGCAAGAGAAAAGCATAGCTCATCATTCTTCCTAACCATGTCACTACAAGAGCTGCAAGGTAAAGATGCACTAGACTTCCAATGAAAAGGCCACATTTTAACCTATCAATGGAGCATTCCAACTTCTTGATCTTTCTATGCAAGGTATCGCAAAGCTCATCATATCTCAAGTTATCATCACAACAAGCTTCAAATTGTTGGGATAAGGTCCCAAGACAAGCAGCAAGAATACCTTTCTTGGCTTTGCCAAGTTCGCGTATGCGATCCTCCGTCGAATGCTCATCATCTCCTAGTAAGCCCAGCAAAGCATCCACCTCGCGTTCCGCCTCAAGAGCCGTACTCCTCCTTCTTGCCAAAATGTCATCCTCGATCACATGTCCAAGACTCAAACCTAAGGACAAAGACACACTGGAAGAAGAACTTGGTGCCATCTCGAAAAGCATCGTTAGTGTTAGCCAAAACACAAGCTCAACACCACGACAAGCAAAGTCGGAAACAACACCGCTCTCAAAAGGTCGCCTTCGCGGATCCGGAACCAGTTAAGGTAGAGAGATCCTTAAGCTCCGATACCAATTGAAGGACCGAAAATGCTAAAGCAAGGCGACCAGAGGGGGGTGAATGGGAGCCTAAAATTTCTTCTCAGAAATTATGGCCTCTGTCCCAACAAAATCAACCCCAAGAGCAAAGCCGACACACGTGATGTCCTCGACCCAAGAGTATGGGTGGATGTTCCCTAGAAACACAGCGGACACCACAAAAGCTCCCTCTTCCAAATCCACGCAAGTCAACTAGTGAGGATGGAGTTTGGGTAACCTCAACCTCCCCCGAGCAACGCGAGGGGGATTCAGGCAATCTCGCAAAGCGAGAAGCCCAGTTTCTGTAGAGCACAGAGTCGGGAATCCAACGCAAAAAGCGGATCTCAAATCGGAGCTCGAACGCAAAAGATACGGACGAAAACGCGTTCTGTCAGCACTGACAGGACTCACTGGAGCGTCCGTCGATAGGCACCGGACGCGTCCGGTCAGCTGAACTGCGTTCTGGGAGCTCTCTGTTACGACGACGGACTCACGGTGAAGAAGCGTCCGGTCGTTACAACTGAGCACCGGTCAAGCACCGAGGGGGCAATGAACAGTGCCTTCAGTGCATCCGGTCATGCGAAACCCTAGCGTCCGGTCGCACAAAACGCTTTCTGACAGCTTTGACCGGACTCTGAGGTGCGTCCGGTCAGGAACGATCGGACGCGTCCGGTCCACAGAAACTCGTTTCGGGAGCTCTCTGTGTTGGACCGGACTCTGCGTGGAGGTCCGTCCGGTCGAATCCCAGTCAGCGTCCGGTCACCACGCGCGAACTGGACAGCGCGGGTGTTCAACGACCAGACTCTGGCTCGGTGCGTCCGGTCGCTATGAGGCAGCGTCCGGTCACCCCGACAAGTCCCCTGTTCGTCCACCGAATCGACCCGATCTCCCTCAAATCAAAAGCACTAGGGCTCTAACTTCGTGTGAGGGATCACAAGGATGTTAGTGAGCTACTCCTAAGAGATCATGGCTCGAACCTAACTCCAATCGGTGAATCAAGAAAACGGTGAGGAACGGGCAAGAACTCGATTCCAAAACTAAATCTGCCCGATCTGTGAGTTCGTGAGGTATTAGAGAAATTCCTTCGGTAGAAAGAAGACTCTCACGAAGCTACACAAGATGGTTCAAACGGATTTGCGAATCTTCCCTCGAAACAAGAATTCTCGTGAAGAACGAAAGAGGGGAAACGTGCAAACACGAAGAACAAATCGCAAGACAAATCAAAGCACGAATTTGATCCTTGGACTCAGAGGAATGGATGATTCATTAAGCACTCAGTGTCGGGCTACAAGCCAATCCTAGCAACACAAAGCTCGGATGGCGAAAAGCTCAAGAACAAGAGCCGATCTCTCCCTAACCCTAGCCTCCTCTCACAAACAGCAAAATGAGAGTGACACCGCTCCAAGGATTGCGGCTGCCCTAGCAGCCCCCTTCATATATATAGGCGCACGTCCGAAGACCAAAACGCCCTTACATTAAGCACTCGTCCCAAATACCCCCCAGGGGTAAAACCGTCCAGACTTGACAGTTTCGATCCGACGGCCACGCCCGCACATCCGGTAGCTTCGCCTCGACGCGACCTCCCTGATGCCGCCACGTGCCGCCACCGTCGACCGCCGCGCCTTCTCACCAATAGCTTCGCCGCAACGCAAGCCTCTCGGCCGCCACGCGTCGACCGTCCTTTAGGACCAACCCCCCGGTTTTGAGGCCCAACCGGGAACCGTCCACCCCGAGTTTTGAGGCCCAAACTCGGAAACCCGCAAGCCCAGGTTTTGAGGCCCAAACCTGGAAACTGTCCATCCCAGATTTTGAGGCCCAAACTCGGAAACCGGCCACCCGAGTTTTGAGGCCCAAACTCGGAAACCGTCGTTGGTAGCTTTTTGAGGCTCAGCTTCCGAACCCGCACCGTAGACGGGATGTGGTTCGCTCACCCCGACCACCGGCACCGATGCCGATGCATGTCCAGCCTCCACGCCGGGCACAACGCCTTCGCCTTCCTTCTTGACTTGGCCGACGGCACTTGCGCCGCACGCAAGCCCGTGTCCGACCTCCCGCCAAGTGACACGACTCCAGCGCCTTCCTCCCGACTCGGCCGATGCACCGCACATCCCCATGTGCTCTCGCTCGCCGATGCCACGTGCCAGCTACCACACTGTGTCCTCTGGCCTCTGGTCCATCAGTCCAAGCCTCACGTTCGCCCTTCATCGCTCTGGGTACATCAGCATGGCACGTCCGCCGCACGGCACGCCCATCCTTCACCGCTCCCGATCCGTCGGCGCGGCACGTCTCTACTTGACCTTCACCTCGCCATAGACCACTGTATCCGAGCTCCACACCTGCACATCAACACAGCCAGGAGACACATGTCGCACACGCACACCAACACAGAACACCACACAACTCACGCCACCGGTTAGTCATAAACAATAAGCGCATAGCTAGATATAGACTCACCGGGTAAAAGCCTCAAACCTTCCTCATCAAAGTCAATCATTCATCATATATGTTCTCAAGTATCACCTTACAAACACTAACCTAGTGTTGGTTCCCAAGCAAGCCCCGGCATTCTAAGTCCCTACCATTCTTTTATAAATACAATCGAGTCAATATAATGATTGTTGCATTAAGTTATAGGAGTCGATTCATACCATTGATGCATTGCTTACTTATCCTTGTCATCCAGTAATTGTTATCTTGATATCCCTGCTAGGTCTAGGCTCGAATATATGCTTAGCCTTGCTTGGACCGGTAAAAGTCGGGTGATTTCCTATCTCCCACATATAGGTGGATACTGATCATTACTAGCCAAGTGCTATCATGGAGATAACCATGTGATAATTAAACTGAGACCAGGCGGGATTTAGGAGCAACAGGACATGGGTACTGTGTGCTAGTAGTCTCCCGTCTGTGTTGCTTAGGACCCCTTCGAGTGCGCACCTCAGTCATTTTGAACGCGTCAATCACTTAACGGAGTTGGTCCGGATACCTCCCATGAAGTCGAGTAAGGTTATTCGAGCTAGTGATAGAGATGTTGACGCCTAACACCCAGGGCCTCAGATATATCGTGGGCAACTTTACTGAACTACCTGGCATGGTCTGTGGGCAAGCAGGGCCTGATCGACCCGGCATGACCGTGGGCAGAATCGCTTGAGCGAGCTGGCATTGAGATAACCCTCGGTGTAGAAGGGCCCATGGCCGTCCCGTGAATTGTTCTCGAATTTCTTGAATGGCAACCGACGGCTACCTGGTGAGGTGTGATCGGGCGAGTGTGCGACATTTTATCCCAGCTGGGTAGGAATCGATTATAATCGCCATCGCTCCTGGATAGTGAGCATGTGACTGACATGCATTACCGTAGTAACATATGGAACTAAAGATGGTTATGATGTTCAAAATGAAAGGCTATTGATGAAATAGTTACTATTGCTTGATTAATTAGCCAAGTGATTGCTCTAGACCAGGTGCAAATCTAGTTAATGAGGTTGACTACATAAAATTGACTGCTAATACTCTAATGATGATTATTAATAATGAAAATGCTTTTATGCAAAAGGTAAGTATAGCCAACCCCAGATACAACCTTGCATACTCCTTGGTGTTACTTTATTTCTGGTTTATGATGGGTAAGTCTAGCTGAGTACATTCGAGTACTCGGGTTTGTCCCACCTTGTTGCAGGTGAAGGTTAGGACTACCGAAAGGTGATGGCCAGTGCCGGTGGGCTCGGCAGTTCCATATTCCTTCTCTTATGCTGTTTGTTGGAGGATGTCACTCAGCTAGCAAAGTATTTCAACTTATGTTATGGCATTCATTTCAAAGCTATGTTGTTTCTTCTCAATTAAGTGGAACTCAACTTGTATTATTATTTGTAAACTCTATTGTAATATTATTTCCGCTGCAAAGCTCCGTGGACATGATTTGTATTTGCTTGACCATGCGATCTTGGCTGAGATGTTGGAAAAGTTTGAAATCCCTCAGGATTTCACGGACTCTACTGGGTTTATATGGGCTCAAGTGTGCTAATTCAACTGCTCCGGCGGAGGTTTTTGCACTTGTGCTCTTATAAATTGGGCGGTTCTATCACAAGCCCGTTTGAAGTCGTTTACGCGAATGCCCTCCTGCATTTGACCAAACACCAGAACTTGTGGAAATAGTTAGTTGTAAGCCCTATTCTATTTTTGATGTTGGTTTTTATGCGAGTCTTGGTGGTTATAAAGTATGAGTTAAGGACCACCAACAAACTCCCCCAAACTTACCCCTTTGCTCGTCCTCGAGTAAAGCTTAGAGATAAAAGTAAACACGAGCATAACATTTCTGGGATATATAGCTATTATAAAGATCATTCCAAAACATTCCTTTACACAGGTGGGATATGTGGCACTGTCTAACATGTCTCCTTGGGATGTTGAAAAGTGGAATATCTCTCGAAGCAAAGTCATCTTCCCTGATTCACATCTTAGCAACTTGGAGATTTTTAAAGTTTTATTAAAAGCATAGTTCACTTTTATACTCCTTGAATGATGCCATCGGATCACTAGATGCTGTATGATTCCTCACCAAGGCATAGCGGTGTTTTGCCTTCTTTTGTTGTCCCTACATCTAAAAGGTTTATGTGGAGCTTAGTAGGGATAACATGATTGCATACTTGTATTGCATATATTGTAAAGTCAAATCGAGGATCCAAGGAGAGAAGTGTCATACTCTTAGATCAAGATGTGCAGTGTGTGGACTATGATATGAAAACACTCCTTTGTGGATATGATTTCTCTCTATAACTTATTACCTTGAGACATGGCTATCTTTCTCTTTTTTTTCTACGCATGAGCCTTCATGTGCTCATCATTTTTTTGTGGATTGAATATACCCCTAATTCTACTGTGGGCACTTGCCCATTTTTTCTTTCTTTTTTTTCTTGGGACCTTCATGTGTCTCTCTTCTTTTTTATATACTTTTGCATAGCCCATGTCTCTTCTAAAACATATATTGTAGAGAGAAATCACTATTCTAAATCATGGAGTATAAAAAGACACTTTTTTTTGTCTAAACCTAGTGTAGGAGTTGAGCTTTTTTGGTGGGACTACATGGAGGCATGTTTTTTTTTTTGCGCACTCCTAGTGTGTAGGAGCAGCAAGTGTATGTGAGTGTACGTGATCTTGATCTTGGGAGCATGATATGAAGGACCGAAAAGCACTCAGAAAGCGACCAGAGGGGGGGGTGAATGGGAGCTTCAAATTTTTTCCTTACGGAAACTAGTAGCCACTGTCCCAAGAATAAACCCCAGAAGCAAACCCTAGAGCTTGCAAATGTCCACGACCCTAGATGTAGGGTGGATGCTTCCAAGAAGCACAGCGGGACACTAGACACTCTAGAAAGCCAACGCAAAAGACAGAAATCATTCCGTCAACGAACGAGCGACCGCAGACAAAACCGTGTGAAAACCGTAGCATCGGATGCTGCTGCGTCGTCCGATGCCAGACCACCGGATGCGTCCGATGCGAAAACTGCCTGCTCTCGAAAACTTACTGTTCCACCATCGGACGCTGTGAACAGTGAACAACCAGCGTCCGATGCTTTGGCTCCGGCGCGTCCGATGGCCAACGGACGCGTCCGATGCCTAGCGTCCGATGCCACTACAAACGCTCAGAAAGTGACACGCGTCACCGGAGCGTCCGACGCTTAGAACCCTAGCGTCCGATGCTCCCGTGTCAGCGTCCGATGCCCCCGAAAACTGTGCGGTTCTTTGATGATTCACCCGATTTCCTCCGAATCAAAAAGCTCTAGGCCTGGGATTCGATCTGAGGGGTCACAAGGATGTTAGTGAGATTCTCTAAGAGATCATGGCTCGAACCTAACTCCAAATCGGTGAATCAAGAAATTTTTGGGACAAGGAAGCAAAAACACGATCCAAAACAAAAATCAATCGATCTCCTAGACCGTGAGGTTAGAGGTTAATTCCTTCGGTGGAAAGAAGTGCCTCATGATCTAGAACAACTTGGTTCAAACGGTTTTGCAAAAGATGAACCAACCAAAGAGATCAAGCGACGGGAAGAACGTGGAGAAAAAGGATTCCGCGAAGAACACGAACACAACGGAAATCACACCCACCGATTGCAAGCCGAAGCGCAAACACACGCTACGACAAGGAGGATACAGCCTCCTTTCCTCAGAATCAACAAGTACACAGAGTTCTTGTCTCTCTGCGGATCTCAGCTACAGCAGGGGATGAGAGGCAGGAAACCCTGATAGCAAAGAGCAAATGAAATGGCTAAAAACTGAGATCGATGGGAGGAGGGTGTCTCCCGACTACTTATACTACTACTAGCCTAAGTCTATTTCCTACTCTACCCCTCTCTATTCTAATTACAGAGCGAACCAGCTAAACCCTAAGGTTATTCTGGACCAACTCGGTGGTAGGTGTATCCGACGGCCACGCCCGCACAAGTCGTCCGCATTGCCTCCACGCACCTTCCGATTGCCGCCACGTGCCGCCCCTCGCTCTGCACCCCCGTTTTTGTGGCCCAACCCGGGAAACCAGCCCACCAGCCTGAGTTTTGTGGCTCAAACTCAGAAACCCGCAGCGCCCGAGTTTTGAGGCCCAACTCGGAAACCGGCCCATCGCCCGAGTTTTTGTGGCCAAACTCGGAAACCGTTCGCGCCCAAGTTTTGTGGCTCAACCTGGAAACCGAGCACCCGAGTTTTGAGGCCCAAACTCGAAACCGTTCACCTGTTGGTTTTTTCTCTGGCTCAACCAACAAACCGAGCTGTAGAGGGGATGCACCACCCGTGCACCCCGTCCACCGACACGTGTCCCCAGGTCCTCGACCCGAGCAACACCGTGCCTCGCAAGTCTCCGCTCGTCGCTGTCCCAGGCTGCCAGCTACCACAGCTGATCCTCAGGCACTCCGGTCCCTCAGTCAAGCCTCACATCCGCCCTTCACTGCTCGATACATCGGCATGGCACGTCCACCGCACGGCACCCCATCCTTCATCGCACCCAGTCCGTCGGCACGGCACGTCTCAACTTGACCTTCACCTTGCCCTCGATCACTGTCTCCGTGCTCGACACCTGCACAACACAAGCCAAAGAACATGCGATCAATCCAGTTGACAATCACTCATCACTCAGAGACTCGGCATACACCCATGTATCCGCAATCTCCCCCTTGATGAGTGCATTGTCAACTACACACACAAATCATAAGTGAAAAGAAGAAGATAGGAGGAGGGAGAAGAGAGAACCCAACCAAATGACCCAAAAGCATAGTAAAGCCAAAGAAGGTCAAGTGGAAGAAGCAAAGAACTTGGTCCCCAAAGACATGGGCAACGGCTCGACGCAACCAAGCAAAGCAAAGCTAGCCCTCAAGAAGAGGTAGAACAGGCTCAACACCGCTAGCAAAAGCCAATCGAAGTCCAGATACCATTGAGAAGTCGGAGCAAAAGACGGCAAAATGCTAGTCCCTCAAGATAGAGGCAACGGCTCTACACAACTAGCAAACTCCCCCTCGACAAGTGCAAGCAACTAGGAAGACTCTCCCCCTACGTCAACCAACCGGAGCACACATGATTTGAAAATCTGCCCTTTAGCAAAAACTCCTCTCTAGTTGATCACTAGAAGACATATGATTTGCAAGAACTCTCCCCCTTAGTTGAAATGCACTAATCAAAACCAGGGCAAATTTCTCCCCCTTTGGCAAAGTCTCCCCCTTAACACAAGCTTCCCCTTCAAAAATGCATATAAAGTCAGAAATGCAAGTTGGAAGCTTCAGGCATATAATCAAAAGAGTGCAAAGATGCTCTAATCGGTATAGCTCCATCAGCACAAATAGCACTCAAATAGCGAAGGCTCAAACTGATCGCACATACGAAATATGAAGCATATGAGCAAGTGAGCAGTTTTTGGCCAAAAGATAGTCACCATCAAAATAGCACTACACATGTATAGATAGGAATCCAAACAAGTGCTAAGCATATATACAAGATGAACTACCCCTAGCAAAGTTCAATCATCATGCATAGGAATGAAGCATACACTTGTGATTTCAGTTTTATCATTGGAGTTTGCAGCGGTAAAGAATTCACAAGTTCAATTATATAGCATGTGATTGCGAGAGGTTGAAAGCTTGTCATCGCCTAACTTTTCAACCGAGCGAAGCCTATGCCGAAGCAATCAGAAGCTTAAAGCTACGGTTTCGGTCATACACTACACGGCTCAAGTTTAACTCAAAGTGCAATGAGAAACATTCCTCGATACCGTGAGGTGTTGACAAGCAATCCCATCTCGATCTTGTCAATTCACTTACACTTGGTTCAATTTTAAACAGATATGAACAGACCAAGCAAGTGAATGACTCAGAACTAGAGACATAGCAACCTAGCATATATGAAAAGCAGGAATGGACTCAACACACCCTACACATGCTAGTTGCATATCTCAATGGTGAACATTTCAGATTTATAACCATTAAGCACATTCATCATTCCAAAATAGCTCAGCTCATATCATGTATCGGTGATCAGAAGGAGCATAAGCTACAAGCATCAATCATAAGTAATGGAGCATACTAACAGAGCATATTACATTCTAGTGATTATAAACATGAAGCTCAGAATGTAAATGCGTATGCTAAAACGAAAAGAAAGAACCCAAATAAGAGTCAGAATATGATACAACTCAAAATGCTTCCCCCATCTAAAAGGGGAAACACACACCAAGCTCACCCCTCAACCTATTAAAGTTGATTCGTCTAAAGGCTTGGTGAAAATATCAGCCAGTTGGTGATGAGTATCGACATGGCGAAGGTCGATATCACCCTTCTCCTGGTGGTCCCGCAAGAAATGAAAGCGCACATCAATGTGTTTGGTTTTCGAGTGAAGCACGGGGTTCTTAGCAACGCTAATGGCACTCGTGCTATCACAAGCAAAGGCACTCGAGTAAAGCTCAAACCAAAATCACGCAAAGTGGCCATCATCCAGAGTAACTGGGAACAGCTAGCTGCAGCAACATACTCAGCCTCCGTGTAGACTGGGCGCACTAGACTGCTTGCGAGAAGACCACGATACAAGAGAAGATCCAATAAACTGGCAGGTCCCAGAAGTGGACTTGCGCTCAATGCGACAACCAGCAAAATCGGCATCGGAATAACCGCAAAGCGAGAGAGTGGAGGAAGCAGAATACCAAATCCCGAACTCAGGCGTGAAACGAAGGACATGAAGATGCTTCTTGCACTCACCGCTGATGGTGAGAAGTGCGCGGCGACGCCTGAAACGCGCGCACACACACACGGCGAACTGAATGTCCGCCCGTGTCGCCGTCAGGTAGAGGAGCGACCCGATCATGCTGCTGTACTCCTTCTGGTCCACTGCTTCTCCATCCACATCCGCATCCAGGGCAGTCGTTGTCGACATGGGTGTTGGAAGAGGCTTGGCCTCACCATATCGAACCGCTTTAGCAAGTCCTTGGTGTACTTGCCCTGGTGCACAAACGTCCCCTCTCGGGATTGCTTAATTTGCAACCCGAGAAGAATGTCAGCTCGCCCATCATGCTCATCTCGAACTCCCTGCTCATAGTATCTGCAACTTGGCAACCAAAGCGTGAGAAGAACCACCGAAAATGGCATCATCCACGTAAATCTGGACCAAGAGAGTGTCTTTGCCTTGCCTGAGGAAAAGAGCGTTTTATCTACACATCCCATTTTAAAACCCTTAGCAAGCAAAAAGGTTTTCAACCTATCATACCAGGCTCTAGGGGCTTGTTTCAAACCATATAAAGCTTTATGGAGTTTAAAAACATGGTTTGGAAACTTGGGATTTTCAAAACCGGGGGTTGCTCAACATACACTTCTCTTCTATGTAGCCATTAAGAAGGCACTCTTGACATCCATTTGAAAGAGTTTAAAACCTTTGGATGTAGCAAAGGCCAAGAGTATCCTAATTGCCTCCAAACGAGCTACAGGAGCAAACGTCTCCTCATAGTCTATCCCCTCTTCTGACTATAACCCTTCGCTACAAGCCTGGCCTTGTTTCTAACACGTGGCCATCCTCTCCTTGCTTGTTTTTGAAACCCATTTGGTCCCAATAGGCTTACACTCAGGAGGGGAGGTGGAACTAGAACCCAAACCCGATTTCGCTCAAAATTCTCTAACTCCTCATGCATGGCATTGACCCAATCCGGATCCGTCAATGCGTGTCCAACATCTCGGGGCTCAAAATTAGCAACAAAAGCAGAGTGAGCGAAGTGAGAGATGTGCTGTGACCTGGAGCGAGTAACTCGCTCGTCAATGTTTGCCGATCATCTGCTGAGGAGGGTGCTGGCGCAGAATGTGTCGTGGCGCCTCCCGGGAAGAAGTGACCTCCCCCTCAACAGCAGCTGGTTCCACCCACGGGTACAAAAGGTACCGCGCGAGGTGGAGGATCCCACGGCCCCCAGAGAAGAGTGTCAGGGCCGTGAGTCGTCGTCGAGGCCGCTCCTTGCGGCATGGCAGGTGGAGGGGGTGCTGGATCATCCATACCTTCAGCACCCTCATCTCTGTCATCGAAAAGAGGCTCTCCAACCTCATGATCACCTGCACGCTCAAAACGAGAAGAAGGAGAAACAAGAGTCTCGTCGAAGGTGACATCTGATGTCTCCATGACTCGGTTAGTACCAAGTTAAGTACACGATATGCTCTAGTGTGAGTGCCATAACCCAAAAATACTCCGTCAGAAGAACGAGACTCAAACTTGTCCAGGTTGCCTTTCTTCAATATAAAACAATGGCAACCGAAGACTCTAAAATAGCTCACCTTGGGCTGGCGACCAAAACGCAACTCATAAGAGGTCTTCTTCAAAAACGCTCTCAGAAAAATGCGATTCGAAATGTAGCATGCAGTGTTCATAGCTTTCGGCCCAAAAGCGCTTAGGAGTCCTATGCTCATCGAGCATCGTCCTGGCCATCTCAACAAGGGTCCGATTCTTCCTCTCTACAACACCATTTTGGGGCGGTGTGTAGGGAGAAGAAAACTGATGCTCCAAACCAAGGCGGTTACAAAACTTCTCAAAGTCCGAATTTTTGAATTCGGAACCATTATCACTTCTAATAGCTCGCATCGAGTTCAAGGGGAACTCGTTCTGAAGACGCAAAATCAGATTGCAAGCGAAGGAAAAAAGTCTCGGTCTTCTCAGTCAAAAAGAAGACCCACGAATACCTCGAAAAGTCGTCAACAACAACCAAAACATACCACTTGCCACCAACCGCTCACCCGAGCCGGACCAACAAGGTCCATATGTAAAAGCTCTCCGGGGTGCGAGGTCATGACCTTAGTCCACTGGATGGTGGGGAGCGGCAACCATCTTCCCATGTCTGCAAGGAGAATGGCAAACTAGATCCTTCTCCATCGAAAGCTTGGGCAATCCTCGGATTAGGCCAAGTGAGCTAAGTCTTGCAAGCAAGTCGAAGCTTAAATGACCGAGCCTCCTATGCCACTTCCAAAGATCGGAAGAAGAAGGACTAGCCAAAAGACAGCGAGAAGATCCAAACGACTCCGAGAAATTCGCGCGAAAGACTTTCCCAAAGGGCGAAATCAGACATACAAGATCGCCCTGAGGATCTAAGATGCGACTAAGGTCGGTTTAAAACGAATCTCATAGTCATCATCAAAAAGTTGCGAAACAGAAAGCAAGTTAAAATGCAGGTTAGAAACAAGAGCAACATCGCGCAACACAAAATGCTCATTAACCCTCACAGTCCCACGAGACAATACCTTACCTTTACTATTATCGCCGAAGGTTATGTACTCCTTTCCGGCGACCGGGCTAAGGCTGGAGAACCACTTGGCGTTTCCGGTCATGTGCCTCGAACAACCGGAATCCACCAACCAAATGTCCTCCAACCGTCTTACCTACATCAATAAAAAGACATAGGGTGAGCATACGGTCCACACTGGGGTTAGTGAAGTAGAAGAATACCAGTGTTGGGCCGGCTGCTCAAAAGAAAAGTTAGGATAAAAACTATTCCTAGCCTGTCCACGAGGGTAGCGATCACCACGCACAGGAAAACGTGGTCCGCTGGGGAAGAAGCTCACGCGATACTCAACCTGCGGTGGGGGAAAACGCTCAGCAAAGCCTCCGCCACGGGGTCCGTTGCCTGCAAAAGCGGACCCCGTCGGGCACGCTCTCTATGAGGCCTACGCCTAGGAGCCTGGGTCTCAACACCCTAGGCTAGCGTCTCTCCTCGGAGCTCTCTATCCTGCCTAGGCCTGGGAGCCTCACCTCCGGGCCTAGCAGCTCTCCTCTGGACCTTTGGCACATGCCCACCATGAGAAGGATGGTACATGTCCGGGTTCTCCAACTCCCGAGCACGGCGCGCCTCTCTCTTGCGCCGAAAGCAGAACTCGCTCAGGTGACCATCCCTCCCACAGAAGTCACACTGGTACCTCACCGCGCGCAAAGAGGTTGTTGGTACGCTGGGCTGTGGGTATGGTCATTTGCCCTTCTGTGGCAAACACTCCTACTGGATGGGTGGCATGTGTCCAGCTTGTTCTTGAGGTGTTTGGCTTGGGTGCCCACACCTGGTTCTTAGGTGGAGCTCTCGGGGGTTCCACAAATACCCCATCCTTGGTGGTAGGCTTGACAGGCTTTTGGGTGGAAGCTTGGCAAGTTTGGAGTAGTGGTGGAGTTGGGCTTTCACTAGGTTTCACACCACTCGACTCTCCAATCTTCCCAAAAGCAGAAAGATCAACACCCTGAGCAAGACCCTACACCAGAACCTCCAGCAGCTCGCTTCTTAAATGGGAGATCATCATCCCGAGCTGCGGCTCACTACAGGAGACCCATTGACAAGATGGTCCGAAGGTATGTGTTTTCTTCCTCGGTTTGCATCTTGCCATGCTTGACATTGGCTATCTCCATCTCCAAACCCTCGCACAAAGCACACCTGTGACACAAGTGCTATCCGAGCTGGACTTCTCTAAGGACTCAAGCTTGGCATTCTTCTCTGCCAACTCGGATTGCAAGACAGGACAAGTCTTGCACGCACCCAACAAGGAAGGTCTAGCCTTCAGCTCATCCAGCTCTCCTACCAACACAGCATACTTACCTCTCAAAGTGAGAAGGTCAGTCAGTGCGTGGTGCACGACTCACACTCAACCTCCTCCGACACGACCACGGTGGACTTGGCAAATTCAAGCTCCCTCACCGTGTCCTCCCACTTCTGCCTAAACTCCTTGCGCTCTCTAGCGGCACGCCTAAGCAACTTGTCCTGACTAAGGAGCGCGGCAGTAAGCTTCTCAACCTCAGCAGAAAGCTCGTCGTGAGTGAGGATACCTGGAGGTGTCGTCGTCGTCGTCGTGAGGGGAGTGCTCCAGCTTGCCGTTGACCTCACCAAGCGCCATGGTGCAGGAAGCCATCGTCGTCGGCGAAGAAGCAGAGAGACCGTTCAGCTTGTCCTCGATCCTTTCTTCTTCTCGGACTCGTCGTTCGCTTGATGCAAGCGGAGTCGTCATCCGAGCCGTCGACGTCGCTGAGCGTGGCGAAGAACGCGCGCTGCTCAGCCTGGGCCTTCTCCAAGTACTTCTTCTTGATGTTCCTTGTCGAAGCCGCCCCTCCGCTTGTGCCTCGGGGGAACGTACTTCTCCTTGCGCTTGGAGTCGTACTTGTGCCCATGATCGCCCTTCCCAAAAATGCTTGTTCTTCTTGGGGCAGTTGGCGATGAAGTGGTCGGGGTCGCCACACTCGTAGCAGCCCGTGCGTCCTCTCCGAGACGACGGTTCATGCGGTTGTTGTGGAACCGCGAGAACCGGTTGGCAAGCAAAGCCAACTCCTCGTCTCCCAAAGACTCCAGCTGGTCCTCAGTAACAGAAAAGAGAGAAGAGAGCGCAAAACCAGCGAGGGGTTAGAGGAAGAGCCGGAAACCAAAGCCATGGACGGGCGAGAAGGATTTTCAAAAGAAGCCCTCGCCATGGCATCAATCTCACTGGACTTGAGCTTACTGAAGAGCTCGTCGCAGGTGAGGGTCTCATAGTTAGGTGATTCGATGATCGCCTGAACCTTGGAGTCCCACACCGAACGGTCAAGAGTGTGCAAAAGCTTCAAAGCACGCTCATGATCGTCAAAAGGCAACTGCTCCTTGTTAGCTCTCATCCTGTTGACAATCACCTGAAAGCGAGCGAATAAACTTTCTATGCTCTCGCCAGGCTGATGTCGAAAGTTCTCAGACTCACGCTTGAACGACTCATAGAGTCGGGTTTTGACTTGAGACGTGTCCCTCATGGAAACGAACGATGAGGGTGTCCCAGATCTCCCGAGCCGTAGCGAGGTGAGAAACGCGATCAAACTCACCCATGCTCAACAAGAGAAAGAGCATTACGGGCTCGGCTATTGGCATCGTGCTCATCGATCTGCTGCTGAGTCGCACGAGCAGCCAAGACCACGTAATCAGGGGAGTTGCAAATATCCCAGATAGAAGCGCCCAAACTCTGCAGATAGGCCGACATACGTATCTTCCAATACGCATAGTTCGTCCCATCGAAAAACAGCGGTTTGCCCACGCCGCGATCCATGTCGCCTTCGGTGGATCTGGAACCGGCTAAGGGGAAGATCCTTAACCTGCTCCGATACCAATTGAAGGACCGAAAAGCACTCAGAAAGCGACCAGAGGGGGGGTGAATGGGAGCTTCAAATTTCCTTACGGAAACTAGTAGCCACTGTCCCAAGAATAAACCCAGAAGCAAACCCTAGAGCTTGCAAATGTCCACGACCCTAGATGTAGGGTGGATGCTTCCAAGAAGCACAGCGGGACACTAGACAACTCTAGAAAGCCAACGCAAAAGACAGAAATCAATTCCGTCAACGAACGAGCGAACCGCAGACAGAACCGTGTGAAAACCGTAGCATCAGATGCTGCCTGCGTCCGATGCCAGACCAACGGACGCGTCCGATGCGAAAACTGCCTCTCGGAAACCTTACTGTTCCACCATCGGACGCTGTGAACAGTGAACAACCAGCGTCCGATGCTTTGGCTCCGGCGCGTCCGATGGCCAACGGACGCGTCCGATGCCTAGCGTCCGATGCCACTACAAACGCTCAGAAAGTGACACGCGTCACCGGAGCGTCCGACGCTTAGAACCCTAGCGTCCGATGCTCCCGTGTCAGCGTCCGATGCCCCCAAAAACTGTGCGGTTCTTTGATGATTCAACCCGATTTCCTCCGAATCAAAAAGCTCTAGGCCTGGGATTCGATCTGAGGGGTCACAAGGATGTTAGTGAGCTATCTCTAAGAGATCATGGCTCGAACCTAACTCCAAATCGGTGAATCAAGAATTCGGGACAAGGAAGCAAAAACACGATCCAAAACAAAAATCAATCGATCTCCTAGACCGTGAGGTTAGAGGTTAATTCCTTCTGTGGAAAGAAGTGCCTCATGATCTAGAACAACTTGGTTCAAACGGTTTTGCAAAAGATGAACCAACCAAAGAGATCAAGCGACGGGAAGAACGTGGAGAAAAAGGATTCCGCGAAGAACACGAAACACAACGGAAATCACAGCCACGAATTGCAAGCCGAAGCGCAAAACACACGCTACGACAAGGAGGATACGGCCTCCTTTCCTCAGAATCAACAAGTACACAGAGTTCTTGGTCTCTCTGCGGATCTCAGCTACAGCAGGGGAGGGGGGAGAGCAGGAAAACCCTAATAGCCAAGAGCAAATGAGATGGCTAAAAAACTGAGATAGATGGAGGAGGGTGTCTCCCGACTACTTATACTACTACTAGCCTAAGTCTATTTCCTACTCTACCCCTCTCTATTCTAATTACAGAGCGAACCAGCTAAACCGTAAGGTTATTCTGGACCAACTCGGTGGTAGGTGTATCCGACGGCCACGCCCGCACAAGTCGTCCGCGTTGCCTCCACGCAACCTTCCGATTGCCGCCACGTGCCGCCCTCGCTCTGCACCCCCGGTTTTGTGGCCCAAACCGGGAAACCAGCCTTTTCCAGCAACCCCGGTTTTTGAGACCCAAACCGGGAAACCAGCCCACCAGCCTGAGTTTTGTGGCCCAAACTCAGAAACCCGCAGCGCCCGAGTTTTGAGCCCAAAACTCGGAAACCGGCCCATCGCCCCAGTTTTGTGGCCAAACTCGGAAACCGTTCGCGCCCAGGTTTTGTGGCTCAACCTGGAAACCGAGCACCCGAGTTTTGAGGCCCAAACTCGGAAACCGTTCACCTGTTGGTTTTTCTCTGGCTCAACCAACAAACCGGAGCTGTAGAGGGGATGCACCACCCGTGCACCCGTCCACCGACACGTGTCCCCAGGTCCTCGACCCGAGCAACACCGTGCCTCGCAAGTCTCCGCTCGTCGCTGTCCTAGGCTGCCAGCTACCACAGCTGATCCTCAGGCACTCCGGTCCCTCAGTCCCAAGCCTCACATCCGCCCTTCACTGCTCGATACATCGGCATGGCACGTCCGCCGCACGGCACGCCCATCCTTCATCGCACCCAGTCCGTCGGCACGGCACGTCTCAACTTGACCTTCACCTTGCCCTCGATCACTGTCTCCGTGGTCGACACCTGCACAACACAAGCCAAAGAACATGCGATCAATCCAGTTGACAATCACTCATCACTCAGAGACTCGGCATACACCCATGTATCCGCAAAGAGGAGTGAACGAAAGGAGACAAGTCCACCGGCCACTTGAAGAAGAAAGAGAGTTCTACTGAAGTACAACTAAGGTCTTCACCACGAGGATCTGCTGACGCACCCAAGGAAGAATAAAGAGCGTGCAAGAAGTCTTGTTCGATAGACTATAAACATCGAATCCTCGCTGGAAGGTAACTCGGTAGTTATCCATATTTTTCTTAGCAATAAATTAAGTACTGCATAATCATATCATTTTACTTCTAGTTGCATATTTACTTTTTAGCAAATTATATCTACATTAGAAAAGAAAAATAAAAATATGAAAACTTTAAGCCCCATGAGAACAGTTTAGTGGTGTGTTAAAAACCCATAAATGTATTCTCTGTGGAGGCATAAAAAAATAATACATCTACATATTAATTTCTGTATTGCATTAGAAAAGGAAACAAAAATATTGCATTTGTTACACTACATCATAAACCATGAAGCCCCATGTGAATAATTCTATGTGCGTAAAAACCCACAGGAATGTTCACCGTGGTTGCATAAAAAAATATAATAATAATAATATAATAATACTAAAAATAATTATGCATACATTCATCCTGGTGTATTTTTCTCTTGCATCATAAAAAAAATATTAAAATATTGAGAAAGAGATCTTACTAAAATTTTAGACAACTAAGGCTTGAGTGGCCAACCGCTAATGCTTAATTTGTTCCACAAGTTTTGTTGTCTATTTGAGTTTCACAGGATTTGAAAGGCCAAGAAAAGCTGACGAACAAGTGAATGCTCCATCCACTGTTGGAGCACTGTCTCAACAAACATCAACATCAATCAAGCTCTAATAGAGGAAGGACATATCCACTGCCAGTCTGCTACATTGCAAAGTGACTACGTCAACATTCAGCTTGGGGGAAGCACCCCCATGTATCCACGTAAGTATCTCTATCCTCTTAAGTTCTTCATTCTATAAATAAATTCAAAACACAAAAAATATGTGAGCACATGAAGGCTCACCATTAATTAAAAAAAAGAGGGAACAAAAATATGTGGGCACATGAAGGCTCACCATTAAATCTAAAAAGAGACACTATACAGAACTGCTGAATTTCTGCTTAGTGGAAAGGAAGAACATAAATGATCTTAAGAGCTTTAGACAACTAGATAAAGGGAAAGAATATTTATCACTAACACTTAATCAAGTTCCACTAGTTGTGTTGTGTATCTTTAAGTTCAGCAGGAAATAAAGGAGGGACTTAAGCCACTGCTGATGGTCTACTCATCTTCTGGGGAAGAGATCACGTCAAGATCCAGCTTGGGGGAGAGCGCCCTCAGTTATCACGATAAGTATCACGGCATTTTATCTATTATTATTAGTTTGGTTTAGTTAGATCAGGTTAATAAATGTAGAAACCCCTAAAAAGATGAATAACTATTACAAAACCAAATAAAGATATTATATAATGAATAAATGCCTAAGTGGATATGAACTTAATTTTGCTCATGATGAAAATGATGAATAATTGCTCTGCCGTAATCCGTTTAGTACCTACTATTCAAACTTAAATTTTCTTGAGTTTTAGACAAAGTTGTTCTGAATAAACTCTGAACCTTGAAACCTGTGGATGGCAAATGCTTGATCAAAAGTCTAGATAATTGTGAGATATGATATAAAAGTTTGAGCTGCTGTTTATCTAATTCCTAGAGATACTAGAGTTCTGGAGATTTACATTTTGAAAAGATTAAAAAACACATGATGAGATCCTGTATGACATCACATCAATTCCTACCCAGAGCCATTAATATGATCTTAAGATAAGGCTACTTGCTTTGTTCTAAGTTTTTAGTTATGGTGAGAAATTTATCATGCTCTAGAGATCAAGAATGTTTTATTAAAAGATTCACTCTTCCGAAGTAGTATTCTGTTAGAGGCATGGGCTATGCAAAAGTATAAAAGGAGAGTAAATAAAAAGGGACAAGTGTCCGACTACCTCAAAGAAAAGAAACAAAAAGAGTTATGATAAAAGTTTGAAAAAAATAATGATAGCCCATGGTCCCTCTAATTACAATATGCCAGCAAGAGATGACAAATTTCAAATGTTCTAAGGTCTGATCTATGAGTATGACATCTTTCTCCCTAAACTTTGAACTTTGACTTGGTAAGATATGCTTTTCACTTCTTAAAGCCCCAGATATATATCCATAGAAAGAAGGAAAATGCATCAGTGAGGAATCATAAAATATAAAAGAGCGATTTGAGAGTGTCATACAGTAAAATCTCTTATTTTCATTTTGAAAATATATAAAAACTCCATAATAAAGGTTGATCAAAGAGTTAGAGATACAGTGCTTAACTTGATTGTTCTATCTTTCAATTGTTTAAAGACCCAGGTGAAGGCAAAAGCTCCATAGTTAAAGGTAATATGAGAAAGTCAGAATAGTTAACTCTAATGCAAGGGAAGATTTTTGTTGAACATATGTACCATTGAAGTATGAAAGCATAGTAGCAATTCCTGATTCATCATGAATGTTTGCTAAGGGACTAGCAAAAAGGTAAGCTTGGGGGAATTGTTGACACTGGTTATCTATCAAAATTAATGGATAAATAAATATGAAAAGGGCATGAATTCAATCACCAACAAAGGTTTAGGGTTTTAATTGACAATATTCCACGAGTCTTGGTGAATTGTGATTCTGCAGGGACTAAACCAGGAAACCAGCGCTGATTGCTTCCTCTAGAAGGAAACCGACGGGAGATAACGCAACCGCCACGTCAGGAAGTTTCTAGAAGACTCCAGAGGACACGAGAAGACACCAGGAGGTCGACCACCGCAAGAGACTGCCAGGTGGGACCGACCGGTCCCACCCTATGACCGGTCGGTCTCCCCCGGGCGCGCTGGCTTCCGTCTTCTGCAAGCTACCTCCACCGACCTCTAGGACTCATCTCGGTCGTACCTTAAGTCGGTTTGATCTAACGGCTGCGGTTGATCCCTCAGGGCTATATAACCAGACCCCAGACCCCCCTGTCCAAATCATCAGATCTCAAGTCATTAGAAGAGGAGGAGGATCAATCAGAAACCCTAATTTCCTTAGAGCCACATCAACCTAGGCAAAGCTAGATAGAATTAGAATTAGAAGAGGCAAGCTTCGCTTGGATTCCGGATCTAGTCACGAGAAGGCTCGGTAAACCCAAGATCTTCTCTCTTGTATCAACATTATGGATCTAATTATGTTTCTAGTTCATAATTGTTCTTCTAGTTCTTCATTGTTCTTCATTGTTCATGTTCTAGTTCTACTTCATCGTCTAGTTCATCTTCTAGTTCTTAATCTAGTTCTAGTTCGTGTTCTAGTTCATCATACTGTTCATCATTTTGTGCTAGTTCATAATAGTTTAGATATAATGATATGACTAAGACATTAATTACTATATTCTTAATTATACTGCTTGTAGTATGCTTTGATTATATATTTGGCATAGATAGATTATCATCATGTTTATACTCATGTTCGTATAGCTCTCATCTTAATGTACATCGGGTGGGTGATAAATGCTGTGTAGGTGTGGTGCCTATACACTATTTATCTGCGAATGCGTCCTATGTTCCGGATAGAGTGGTAGATCGCGGGTGTGATAGGCCTGTTGAGTCCTTTGTATTCCACCTCCCGAATGTAGTGTTCAGTATGGCTCAGTTAACTCATGGTTTAGGGGTTACTCTTTTGACACCTTTACTATGGAGTTGCCTCTTGAATATGAATATGGGATAACCTAGCCAGTGATTGCCAAATATAATTGCACTAATCAATGTATATTATGACTTATAATTAGAATAGTTTAGGAATACTTCTTTATAATGTCTATTCTAATCCGCATGCCTTGTCTAAGTTGAAATGCTCTAAGGACTATCATAGATAATCTTTTATCATTTATAGTGTACCTCATTATTGTGACTGATCCCTGTTTAGGATAAAGGAGTATGTTCTTACTTTGTTCTCAATTCTCCTATCACATGTGTAGAGTAGCTCTTGTCCTTATTTATCTCACTTCATTCCTAGTGCTAAATATGAATAACGATACTTGGAATATCTCTGGGTAAAATGCTGCTACAACGGGTGTATTTATCTGTGCGCTTGCGGGTAAATATTTATCTTTAGAGTCAGTGCTATGATATAATCACATTGCTAGTTTCATGTTGGGGATGACAACCTGACGTTAAGTGATGCTAGTAGTGTCCCGTACACTCTTTAGTGCCTTCACTAGATTATTATTTTATGAAGTCTATCTTAGAGTGATTCCATTAAGGAGTGTCAACACCTACGAAGACGCAAACACTATATCAACAAAGAAGAAGAATAGGAACAGAAGAAGGAAGAACAAGGCTACACAACCGCATCAAGACACAGTATGGATGGTCAACTCTGTCCGAATAGAATACGACCACCTTCTTCCATCACCATACCTCACCAAAAGGGATGACCCAGGCGTACCCACCATCGATTCCAAGATCGAGGGAAGTACATTCCACAAGACGTTCTGCGACATCGGTTCAAGTGTCAACATAATGTCTAAGGTAACATATGAATACTTATATAAAAATAGACCTATGTATCAGACATATGTGCAGCTGCAGCTGGCGGACCAAACTTATCGATTTCTGGAGGGAATAGTGAAGGACGTGATGATCCAAATTGAAGACTACTATGTTCCCACCGACTTCATAGTACTAGACATGGGAAGAGAAGACGATATTCACATCATCCTAGCAAGACTCTTCCTCAACACCACTGGCGCCATCATCTACATGAGATCTGGAGAGATCCACTTCCAGTTCCCAAGAGAGAAAGTACGCTGTTACTTCAATAGTTATGCCACTAATGTACAGGGAAAGAAGAACCACTCTAGGAGGAGGCGCCGCACATCCAAACACAACAAGAATCAACCAATCAAGGATGGATGAGCTGACTATGAAGGAGAAGTCACCAGGAGTGAAGACATCCATTAAAGGAAATGAAGGACGAAGAAGTAAAGGAGGCAAGTCCACGAGTCAAACAAGTGTGTGGAAAAAGAATAAAGAGCATACAAGGAGTCTTGTTCGATAGACTATAAACGTTGAATCCTCGCCGGAAGGTAACTCGGTAGTTATCCATAATCATCAGCATTAAATTCATCATTACATAATTAGTAGATTTAGTATGATCATTTTACTATCAGTATCATATTTACTTCTTAGCAATTATATCTGCATTAGAAAACAAAATAAAAACTCTAAGCCCCATGAGAGTAGTACACTTTCTGTGGAGGCATAAAAATAGATATACATTTGCATATTTACTTCTGCATTGCATACATCCATAAAAACAAAAATCTAAAAAGAGATACCATGAAACACTGCTGAAAACTCTATTTAGTGGAAAGGAAGAACATAAATAATCTTAAGAGCTTTAAGACAACTGGACAAATGGAGGAATATTTATCACTAATGCTTAATCTAGTTCCACTAGTTGTGTTGTCTATCTTTGAATTCAGCAGGAAGAGAAGAAGAGAAGGACTCAAGAAACCACTAACAGTCTACTCGTCTTCTGGAGAAAAGACCTGTCAAGATCCAGCTTGGGGGGAGCACCCTCAGTTATCACGATAAGTATCATGGCTTTATCTATTACTATTAATTCTGTTCAGTTAGATCAGGTTAATAAATGTAGAAACCCCTAAAAATGAATAACTATTACAAAACCAAATAAAGATATTATATAATGAATAAATATCTAGGTGGATATAAACTTAATTTTGCTCATGATGAAAATGATGAACAATTGCTCTGCCGTAATCTCTTTTAAGTACCTAGTGTTTAAACTTAAATTTTCTTGAGTTTTAGACAAAGTTGTTCTGAATAAACTCTGAACCTGAAACCTGTGGATGGCAAATGCTTGATCTAAAGTCTAGATAATTGTGAGATATGATATAAAAAGGTTTGAGTTGTTGTTATCTAATTCCTAGAGATACTAGAGTTCTAGAGATTTACACTTTTAAAAGAATTAAAAACACATGATGAGATCCTGTATGACATAACATGAATTCCTACCCAGAGCCATTAATATGATCTTAAGATAAGGCTACTTGCTTTGTTCTAAGTTTTTAGTTATGGTTGGAAAATTTATCATGCTCTAGAGATCAAGAATGTTTTATTAAAAGATTCACTCTTCCAAAGTAGTATTGTGTTAGAGGCATGGGACTATGCAAAAATATAAAAGAAGGAAATAAAAAGGGACAAGTGTCCGACTACCTCAAAAAGAAAAGAAAAAGAGTTATGATAAAAATATGAAAAGAGAAAAAAAGAATGATAGCCCATGGTCCCTCTAATTACAATATGCCAGCAAGAGATGACAAATTTCAAATGTTCTAAGATCTTGATCTATGAGTATGACATCTTTCTCCCTAAACTTTGAACTTTGACTTGGTAAGATATGCTTTTCACTTCTTAAAGCTCCAGATATATATCCATAGAAGGAAGGAAAAGCATCAGTGAGGAATCATAAAAAAATAAAAGAGCAATTTGAGAGTGTCATACAGTGGAATCTCTGATTATTATTTTGAAAATATATAAAAACACTAGAATGAAGGTTGATCAAAGGGTTAGAGATACAGTGCTTAACTTGATTGTTCTATCTTTCAATGTTTATAGACCCAGGTGAAGGCAAAAAATCCATAGCTAAAGGTAATATGAGAAAGTCAGAATAGTTAACTCTAAGCCAAGGGAAGATTTTGTTTGAACATATGTACCTTTGAGGTGTGAAAGCATAGTAGCAATTCCTGATTCATCAAGATTATTTGCTAAGGGACTAGCAAAAAGTAAGCTTGGGGGAATTGTTGACACTGGTTTCTATCATAATTAAGGGATAAATAAATATGAAAAGGGCAAGAATTTGATCACCAACAAAGGTTTAGGGTTTCAACTGACAATATTCCATGAGTTTTGGTGAACTATGACTCTGCAGGGACTAAACCAGGAAATCAACACCGATAGCTTCCCATAGAAGGAAACCGACGGGAGATAACGCCACCACCACGTCAGGATTATTCTAGAAGACTCCAGAGGACACAAGAAGACACCAGGAGGTTGACCACCGCGAGAGGATGATGCAGGTGGACTGACGGTCCCACCTAGGGACCGACGGTCCTACCTAGGGACCGACGACCGGGGGGCCCGCTGGACTCTATCTTCTGAAACCTTCCTCCACCGACCTCTAGGATGCATCTCGGCCGTACTTAAGTCGGTTTGATCCAAGGGCCACGGTTCATCGCCCAGGGCTATATAAACAGCCCCTGACCCCCTCTCAGAGCATCGATCAGGGTTTGATCAAGACATCAATTCATCAGAGCATCAGGCATTCATCAGAGAGGGAGATCAATCGAAAGCCCTAGAACTACATCCACCTAGAATAGTAGATAGAATAGGATTAGAGGAGGAAAGCTTCGCTTGGATTCCTGATCTAGTCGTGAGAAGGCTCGGTAAACCCAAGATCTTCTCTCTTGTATTAACATTATGGATCTATTTCATAATTGCTCTTCTAGTTCATCATTGTTCTTCATTGTTTATGTTCTAGTTCATCGTCTAGTTCATAATCTTGTCTAGTTCATGATCTAGTTCGTACTTTAGTTCTTCTCGATGATCTAATTCACCTTATTGTTCATCTTCGTATTCTAGATAGCAATACAATTGATATGACTAAGACATCAACTATTATATTCTTAATTATATTGCTTATAGTCTGCTTTGATTATAATTTGGCATAGATAGTTTCTTTATGTTTATACTCATGTTCGTTATAGCGCTCATCTTAAAGTACAACGGGTGGGTGATAGATGCTGTGTAGGCGTGGTGCCTATACACTATTTATCTGCGAATGCATCCTATGTTCCGGATAGAGTGGTAGATTGTGGGGGTGTGACATTCCTGTTGAGTCCTTTGTATTCCACCTCCCGATATAGTGTTCAGTATGGCTCAGTTAACTCATGGTTTAGGGGTTACTCTGTTTGACACTTTACTATGGAGTTGCCTCTTGATTATAAATATGATGTGACCTAGCCAATGATTGCCAAATATGTTTGCACTAATCAATGTATGCTATGACTTATAATTAGAATAACTTAGGAATGTTTTCTATTAATGCCTGTTCTAATCATCACTTGCTAGTAGTACTGTTCTAGGATTATCCTTGATTGATCTGATCTCTATTATCATTTATCATTTATCATTATCATTTACTCTGTAACCTGATCCCTGTTTGGAGTAATTAGTGTGTTATCAGTCTTTATTATAAGTGTGTTCCATAATGAATGTGTTAAGTCCTCATTAGTATAATACCATCATACTTTGAATTGATTAGTCTCTAGGCTAAATATAAATAACGATACCTGAGACTAGCTTGGGTGAAATGCTTCTACAACGGGTATATTTATCTGTGCGTGCGGGTAAATATCTATCTTTAAATCCAGTGCCCTATTCAATGTCATATTGTCTTCTTGTCGTTGATAATTCCTGGACACCCGTGGAATAACATGGGTGTGTACATGGAGCCTCTGATTGATGAATTGGAAACTGCTTGGAATGAAGGGGTATTGACATACGACCGAGCTTCAATGTCTAACTTCACAATGCACATCTGGTACCAGTACTCACTGCATGACTACCTGGCATATGGGATATTTTGTGCCTGGTGTGTCCATGGGAAGTTCTCATGCTCGGTTTGTAAGACAGCTACGAGATTTATCTGGTTGAAGAAGGGTGGCAAGTATTCGGCGTTCGACCCAACATCGACAATTCCTGCCTCTTGACCATCCTTTCAGATGGGACACCAAGAACTTCACCAAAGGTGTCGTGGTGAGAGATCCTCCACCCCAGATGCTTACCGGTGCCGAGGTTCATGCTCAGATAGATGCTCTCCAGTTCAACGAAACAGACGGTCATTTTGCGGGGTATGGTCAGGAACATATGTGGACTCATAAGTCAGCTTGGAAAGACTCCCTTATTATGATGACTTCTTCTGCCACATAACATTGATGTAATGCACACTGAAAAGAACATCGCCAAGTCGCTTTGGGGAACACTCATGGACACTGAAAAGTCCAAGGACAACCCTAAGGCTAGACTAGACTGGCACTGTTGTGCGATAGACCAAAGCAGAGATGCTGCCTCCTCAGCCCGGCAGGAGATGGACACGGCCCAGGTCGATTTCGTCTTGGGCAGGCCACAAAGGAAAGAAATACTTCAGTGATCTAGACATTGACATTCCCTGATGGATATGCAGCGAATCTAACGAGAGGAGTCAACTTATCTACTCTGCGAGTCCTAGGGATGAAGAGTCATGACTTCCGCGTATGGATCGAGCGGCTTCTTCCGGCGATGTTCGAGGCTATGTTCCTGAGCCTATGTGGGTTGTCCTGGCAGAGTTGAGCTATTTCTTCCGCCAGCTATGTGCCAAGGAGATATCTCGGTCCGTCATTGATGACTTGGAGAAAGCTGCACCTGTGTTGCTCTGTAAGCTGGAGAAAATCTTCCACCAGGCTTCTTCACTCCGATGCTTCATTTGATCGTACACCTCCCAAATGAGGTTCGAATGGGAGGGCCTGTGCAATGGCGTTGGTGCTTTCCAGTTGAGAGAAATATGAAGACTCTTCGCAAGAAATGTAGAAACAAAGCCAAAATTGAGGCTTCCATTGCAGAGGCATTCATTCTGGAGGAGGTGTCCAACTTCACTGAAGAATACTACTCCGAGAACCTTCCTAGCGTGCATAATCCACCCCCTCGTTACAATGCTAGAGAAAATGAATCGACTCTTAGCCTTTTTCGAGGGCCACTCGGCACGGCAAGTGGATTCGCAGTTAAGCCGTTGAACTATGAAGAGTGGCGAAAGATCATGCTATACGTGCTTACCAACCTTGATGAGGTGGACCCGTACATGGGGTGAGTTGTTATCTATCTTCATCCAATTCACCGTCACTTCCCAACACCATTCTTTTTGTTTCGTACAGTGAATTTCTTCATTTGTTCACGAATGGACCAAGACCTCTTTCTGATGCGGAGCGGCAGCTAAAACCCTAATTGCAAATGGTGCGGGCAAGGGAGGCCTGATTTCATTTCTTGGTTCCGACAGAAAGGTACCGTCCAACCAAGGTCGTACTTAGTCTGACGTTCCAACTTGCTCTTACATTCTGACCGTATTATAACGATATATCTTGCTTCACCTTGCAGGCTCAAACGATGCGTCTATGAGTCAAGAGCTGAGACAGGTTGCAAAAGGCTTTGACCGTAGGGTCAAGTCATTTAACAGTTACGACGTGAATGGATTTCAGTTCCACACATCAAGCTACGAGCAGAGTCGGCCCAATCGAAAAACCACAAATAGCGGAGTTTGTACTCCAGGCAATGACAACCGTGACTACTATAGAAGAATTGAAGAAATATACGAACTTTCATTTCACGGTGAAAAGCCTTTGAATCCTGTCATGTTCAAATGCCATTGGTTCGACCCTGGGAGTAACGAGGCTGACACCTAATCTTGGGCTAGCCGAAATTCGACAGGATTCTGTCTATCCAGGAGCCGATGTGTATATGTGGCTCAACAGGCCACGCAGGTATATTACACGCCATATGCGTGCAAAAGCAAAGAGCATCTCTTGGGTTGGTATATTGTGCACAAGATATCGCCACATGCTAAACTACCTCTCCCCAACGATGAGGATTATAACTTCAACTCAAACACGTATGACAGTGAGTTCTTTCAAGAAGCTGGGCTGCAAGGGACGTTCACGATAGACTGAACCCAAGCGATGGAAATGGAAGTAGAGAATGATGACGAGGATGCTGGGGATGAGGTGGTAAATGAGAAGGACATAGAAATGCTAGAACGATTCCATTTAGGCCAAGCAAATGAAGACGACGACCTGTCTTCGGATACTGAGGAGTACTTAAAATGGTTGACAGTGATGAGGAGAGACTCATGCTCCGTCTAATCGGATGATCCAGATTATTTCTAATACATGTAATATTATGTTATATTTTAGGATATAGGGTTTTATTTATATTGCATATATTTGATATGTTATTTCTAATACAACATTGTTTGTTCTTTTTAAATGCAGGAGGTCGAGGCAAGATGCCAGGAGGACGTCAGAGGCGGTTGAGTTGGTTGTACCGGAGCTCGTAGGCCGAAGGGCCCTCGACGAGGAGTGGCCGCCGCCGGAGGAAGCCGTCTCCACAGGAGGAGGAGGAGGGGAGGAGGTCGAGGAGGATGGTGTCGGCCACGCCCGGCCCAGGGGCAGGAGGAGATAGTTCCTGCTGAGGAGGCAGAGGAGGAGGATGAGCAGGAGGAGGACAAGCAGACGAGGGTCGGGTGCCTTAGGGGTGTCCACGCCCTACTTGAGAGGTCCCGCCAGCCTCCCTGCGTTGCCGCCACGTGCACGACGCCCAGTGATCACGCCCATCGGACAAAAGTACATGTTCTAACTACCTGTTCATACGATGAGACTCAAAATAGAAATAGAAGCTAATAACTTTTTTAATCACTTTTGCAGGTCATGGGACTTTGTGGGGCCTAAAGGCCGCAAACCCAATGGCATCCTGGGTCTCCTGTGCCGCGAGCACTACCCCGGCATAGTACAGTATGCGGGAGGCACGAGCCGACCTACACCTTTGACCACTACACCGTCGCCCCAGACCCGGACTTCCCCAACAAGGCGACGCGGGGTTAGAGCGGAGCTGTGGGTAAGTCTTCGTCAAACAATATCACATTCATCATATTTTTTCTTTAATTACTGTCTCGCCTCGTATGTGTGTCGTATGCAGAACTACTTCAAGTGCGAGCCGGGGAAGGAGGCAGTGGCAGAGGTGACGGCTACCCGGGCCTGTAGGAAGCTCATCACCGACATGATCTACGAGGCTAGACTGCAGGCCATCATCACCTACAACGCAATGGTCTTGGCCAAGAGGGTGACGAAGGCCCAGGCGAGAGGCATGACGCTGGGCCGGGCGCAGTACTTGCAAGTAAGTGATTTCTTTTGAGATTAAGCTTTTGGTACTTTTCATCTGACGCTTAGACGTGAAATACTTGATGATGTGCAGATGATCCCCCAATGGTGCTAGTCGTTTCCCGAGTGCTGGGAGATGATCGTGGACCGGTGGCTATCCGAAGAGTGGGCGGCCCACCACGCCGAGGCCCAGGAGGCGTGTCTGCAGATGCCAGGTGTACCACACCACCAGGGCAACCGCAAACTCGTCGAGTATGCACAAGGCTTGTTACGTGAAAGACTTTATCAATTCCTCGCTCAAATGTTGCCTGAATGCTAATCATCTTGTTGTCTTCCTCACAGTCGGCGGCACACGGTGGCCAGCCTTGCGGCACGTTGCAGACATACGCCATGTCCCACAAGCCAAGGCCACAGCAGCGGAGACCTTCTACAACCCCGACGATCCCCCCGCGACGCGTACACCAACTCCAGCGTCCACTCCTGCCTCACTGACTACTCAGAGGCGGCAAGGGCGGTCTATGGGGACGCCTTTGATCCCGCCACTGCGGACCTGGACGGGAGCATCGTCATGAGGATTGGAGGAGGGAAGAAGCACGGGCGGTTCTGGCTTGGCGACGGCGTCATCGACTCGGCCTCCACTCCCACTCTGTCCCAGCTCCAAGCACAGAGCACGAGCGGGAGCGTCCCCATACGCCCACGCCTGTCGCCTGCGCAGTCGCGGGTCGCCGAGCTCGAGGTTATTTCTAATTAACTCATCGTACATTAATCTTTCAATGTTTGCATTGTTCTAACATTCACTTTGTATTATCGCAGACCCGCCTGGAAAGAGAAAGGCAGGAGCGCCAGTGTGTCCGAGACCCAGATGCGGTCACAGATGTCGGCCCAGATGGAGGCTGAAGCTAAGCAGATGCAGGAGCTCATCGCCTTCATGGCCTCCCAGGGCATGGCCGTGCCCCAGACGCTCATGGCTCCTCCACCGCCGTCTCAGGATGCCGGAGCTGCTCCTGTGAGTATCAATACGTCAGTGTTTCATTTTTTTCATTTCCTAGTCTGACATAGACATCTTCCTTTTGCAGCTCCTCCGTCAGAAGGTTCGAACAACTGCCACGCTCCTGGATGGAACCGGGGGCGGGGTCAAGCAGACGACAGTTCTCAGGGGTGGCCCGGTTGGCCGGGGGTGTTAGTATATTGATCTTTGGACTATCCTCGTGTGTTATTGAACTCTCATGTTGTATTGTCCACCTTGGTATTGAACGATTTGATGATATATGTTATTGAACTATGATGTGATATATATATGTTCTGTGACGTGAAATGTGATATATATGTGATATGTGATGAATGTGATATATAATGTTTGATTACTGTCGGGAAGAAAAGAAAAAAAAGAACTAAAAACAAAAAATTGGCCTCTTTGCCGAGGGTGGCTCTCGGCAAAGGGCCGCTTTGCCGAGGGTTTTGACCATAACCCTCGGCAAGCTGGGAACCAGAACGCCAATTTACCCAGCTTGCCGAGGGCTTTGGCCATAGCCCTCGGCAAAGGAAGAAGTTTGCGAGAGCCAGGATTCTAGCTCTCGGTGAAGAGTTTCCAAAAAAAATATCTTTGCCGAGGGCCGACACAGTGAGCCCTCGGCATAGAATATCTCTTTGCCGAGAGCCGCGTGTTCAAAACACTCGGCAAAGATTTTCGGGGGAAAAACTAAAAAAACCTTTGCCGAGAGTAGCTCAGCCGGCTCTCGGAAGAAAAAGCCTTTGCCGAGGGTCATCTCAGCCGGCTCTCGGCAAAGAAGCCGTCAACGGTCGCCTCCCGTTAACAGCTACTTTTCTTGGACGAGAGCGCACGGGACCCATGACAAAGGGTTGCCGAGGAGCCCGACAAACGGCTCGGCAAAGGGTTTTGCCGTGAGGTTTTTTGCCAAGAGCAACCCTCGGCAAAGCCTTTGCCGAGAGTCAAAGAGCCTTTGCCGAGTGCCTGAGGCACTCGGCAAAGCAAGCCGTTTCCAGTAGTGATTGGAGGCGATTTTGAAGGTCCAGATTTAACAAAATACAAGGGGAGAGGTTTTGATCTTCATTTCTGGAAGGAGATTAACAAGAAAGGTAGTTTGTGTCCCTCTTGCCTCAATTTGCTCATTCTTGCTCAATTTGATGATTCACTTTTTAGATCTAGGGTTTCACCCATGAGTGAGAGAGAAGAATACCTAGGTTAATGAGTGAGCTTGCTTATGATGGTTAAATAATGCCTCTCATCTATATGCTTCGTGTTTACTTTTTAATTTAGTTTATGCATGATATTTTCCTTGTTTTCCATGTATAATGGTGTGTTCTTGAGTATTTATGTAGAGAGGGAAATGTTTTTAATAATATTTAGGTTTTTTATTATGTTGTTTATTCTCAATTGTTTTTTTCACTATGTATTTATGTTTTATGAATATGTGTTTTTTATTTAATAATGATACTTAGGTATTTAAATTATGGTACTTAGGGGGTTTTACTTTAAACCCACATAAACTCTAAACACTAGCTAATAATAATTCTAGCTAACCGCTGTGTTATCTCTGTATAAATACCTCCTCTTCTCCCCGAGGAGCACTGTTCTCGCCGCCACCTTCCATTGGAGGCGATTTTGGAGGTCTAGATTTACAAATACAAGGGGAGAGGTTTTGATCTCATTTCTTGGAAGGAGATTAACAAAAAAGTTTAGTTTGTGTCCCTCTTGCCTCAATTGCTCATTCTTTCTCAATTTGATGATTCACTTTTTAGATCTAGGGTTTCACCTAGCAAAATATAATCTCTAGATATGGGTACTTTTTTACATTGATTTCAATCAATTAATTGTATTTTTTTACAGGTAATGAGGGAGAGGTCATTCTGGATGTATAAGTTATCAAGACTAGATCTATTATACATACCCGAGGTACATAGGTTTATTGATGCCGCTAAGAACCATGCTGTTGACGGAAGTTATAGCATGTTTTACCTTATCAAAATACCGTCAACAGGCCTCGGTTTAAAGGAAGAATAGCATATCATGAGCATATTTATCACTAATAAGTTCCACTTGTACTCTTAGCTTGTGAACTTGTAGGAGATGGCAAAATGAACAAAATGAGGCCAGGTGGCCCACCAAGGGGGTCGGCCGACCCCACCATTGGGCCACCTCGGCCATGGTGACATGGCATGATCCAAGAGAAGCATGTTCAAGCCAATATCAACCATTGGATCAAGCATGTGCTTTTGCTCAATGGTGCAAGATGAGAAGCACATGGATTCATGGGTCCACACCGAAAACCAAATGCAACCAACTTCACAAGACTTGCTCCATGACATGTGGGGTCACCAAGGGAGAGAAGAAGGTGGGCCAGCCCTGTCATAGGGGGGTCGGCCGACCCCCCTTGGTGGGACCCAACAGAACTATTCATCAGGGTGACATCAGCACCTTCTAGAAGATGTACCCCGGGCCCACATGTCAGGGACAGGGGTCGGCCGACCCCATGGTGACCCTCATCCAAGTCGGTGGCAAAGTGCATGTTTCACACGTGAAGAATATCCAAGCCATTCATCCAAGTCGGTTGTCATGGCGGTGGATCCAAGGGTGAAGAGAGGAGGATCACGCGGATCGCTGACGTGGCACCGGAGTAGCCCCTACTCCACCTCCACTATAAATAGAGGCCTTCACCCTCTCATTCAACACACCACAAGGAGGAGCTCTCCACTCTCTCTCAAGATGTAGTACTAGTAGTAGTGCTTGGAGTTAGAGTGAGTCTCTGGTCTTCAGCTCTTGTCTTCCGGGAGGTCTGGTATGGTTGTAGTATTCCTTTCTTTCCTTGTAAGACTTGAGTTATTTAATATAGTTATCTTCTCTACTTTGCCTTAGTGCTTTACTTTATTGCAACATGACTAGTTATGTTGTAGTGGTTGTTAGCATTGTCATAGTTATGTGATAGCGAGATAATGGTAGTATACCTTTGCGCTGGTTCACTGCCCTTAACCCGGTACTCTAATCAGTTCCACTGGATGTCGGATTAGAGTAGTGAGATGTAGTGTAGACGTGGTGTCTACACTATACGCTTGCCTGTGTCTGCGGCTTACTCCACGGTTTGTTTGTGGTACCTAGTAGGGGTGACAGACCTATCTAGGCTTTGATTCCACCACGTGCGGGCAAGTTATTAAAACGTAGGTCTTCTTGTGCTAGGCGGCTTAGCACCCTTCTCATCCCTTTCTGTTGCTAAGTGGCTCAGTGACCCGAAGTGCAATTGTGTATGAACTTTGATCTTGCTTGATATACCTTGTCTTGCTAAGTTAGAACCATGCAAGTAGAGATAGATCTCTGGAAACCTTAGGCTCGCTCGTTGTTCTCCTCGCTCGCTAGACTACTCTTTTATCTTTGTGACCTCTCCTGTGTGTGTCACTGGTCTTATCATATATATCACTTACCCCTACTTTGGTTTAGTTGGTATATTAGTTAGTGGATACATGATAGTTAGTTATCACATTCTTTAACCATTGCTTCCCTATCGATAAATACGATACCCTGGAATACTCCTGGGTGAAATGCTACAACGGTATGTTCTGTGCGCTTGCGGAATTATCCAATAGACATAAGAAATACCAACAAACATTTCTAGCATCGTTGCTGGGGATAGATTCAAACTCTATTCTTAGTAGCGACGCTAAGAAGTGTCAACACATGCTTGGAGAACAAAGAAGACGCACATACATTGTCCGTGCATGGACTGCAGAAATGTTGTTGTATTTGATAACACTCAACAAATCCTTTCTCATCTGGTCCACCGAGGATTTATGAATGATTACTTGATTTGGACAAAACATGGAGAGGGTAGCTCTGCGCCTTATACAACTAGAAACCCTACGAACATCAACGTCGATGGTGAAGATATGGTTGATGTTAGGTTTCAGTTTGTATAGGAGACACAACAACCTAACGCCGAACATGTTGTGCTAAATGTTGGAGATCATGGTTTCGCAGGAGGAAATGAAGATGTCAGAACTAATGTGCTGCCAAATAATATGGCTGCGGAAGATGCAGAATTTCTAGAGGCAATATTGTGTCGTCATGTGGAAGATCCATCAATGTTCTCATGAAAGGTATGGAGACCTTGATGAAGGCAGCAGAAGAGCTTTTGTATGATGAGTCTAAGGGTTGCACCAAAGAGTTCACGACGTTGCGGTCTGTGCTTAAGTTGTTGGTGTGCAAAGCTAGGTATGATCTTTCTGATGATGGCTTCAATGCGTTCTTGAGTATTATTGGAGACATGCTTCCTAAGGAGAACAAAGCGCCTGCTAACACGTACTATGCCAAGAAGCTAATCAGTCCACTAACGATGGGTGTTGAGAAGATCCACGCGTGCAGAAAATATTGTATCCTGTATCGAGGTGCTGATTATAAGGACTTGGATAGCTGTCCAAATTATGGTGCAAGTAGATACAAGACGAATAAAGACTACAGAGAGGCAGAGTGTGCTGCCTCAGTGTGTAAAGAAACCAAGCGAAAGAGGACCCAACAAAAGACCCTAAAGAGTAGTTCAAAATCCACCAGCAAAGAAAAACAAGAAGTAGACTATTATGCGCAGGAAAAGATTCCTGCTTTGGTGATGTGGTACCTACCTGTGGTCGATCGATTGAGGTGTTTGTTCGCTAACCCAAACGATGCCAAACTTATGAGCTGGCATGCTTCTGATGACCACAAAGATGATGGGAAGCTTCGGCACCCAGCCGATGGCCAGAAGTGGAAAGATTTCAATGAAAACCACATGGACTTTGCAAAGGAACCAATAAATGTTAGGTTCGCATTGAGTACTGACAGAATGAATCCATTTGCTGAGAGGAGCAGCAAGCACAACACATGGCCGGTGATCCTCACCATCTACAACATTCCTCCATGGTTGATGCAGAAGCGAAAGTACCTTTTGCTAACCATCCTTATCTCTGGACCTACACAACCTGGAGTTGACATGGATGTTTTCTTGGAGCCCTTAATGGAGGACATGAAGATATTGTGGGAAACAGATGTTAAAATGTTCGACGAGTACCACAAAGAATCATTCACGCTGAGAGCAATTATCTTTGTTACGATCAACGATTAACCTGCTCTCTTCACATTATCAGGGCAGTTCAAGGGAAAGGTTGGTTGTGTGGTATGCATAGATGAAACCGCTTACGTGTCCCTTAATGCATCGAAGAAGATACTGTACATGAGACACAGACGCTTGTTATCGAAAGGACACAGGTACCGCCAGAAAAAGATGGATAAGTATTTCGACAATAATGTTGAACTACAGTCTACTGCTCCATCAGGTAACAGTAAAGGCAAAAGAGTTTTCAACCTAGTCAGCAAACTCAATTTTGTTTTTGGGAAGAAGACAAAAGACGGAAAACCAAGAAAGGATGTCAAACCAACTCCATGGGCTACATTCAAGAAAAAGTCTATTTTCATCGAGTATTTGTCATACTGGCTAGAGTTAGACGTTCGCCACACAATCGATGGTATGCATGTCCAGAAGAACGTGTTTGAAAGCCTAATTGGAACCTTACTAGACATGAAGGGGAAGACAAACGAAGGACTAAAATCACGCATGGACATGGTACAGTTAGACATAAAAAATGAACTTCACCCTGTGCTTCAAGAAAATGGGAAGTACCACCTCCCGGCAGCAAGCTACAACCTCAACAATGAAGAAAAACATGTGATATGTGTGTGGTTCAAGCATTTGAAAGTCCCATCTGGATTCTGCTCTAGCATACGAAGTATTGTGTCAATGAAAGACCTTACACTCACCAACTACAACTCACATGATTGTCATGTCATGCTGACGACTTTCCTCCCTATTGCCATCAGGGCTATAAATCCAGTGTGGATCAAGGTTGCAGTCACATGGTTGTGCTACTTCTTCAACAGGATCTCACAAAAAGTGATTGACTGTGATGAGTTGACGTCCCTTAAGGAATTCGCAGTGGAGACAGTGTCACAGTTTGAGATGTGTTTCCCCCCAGCATTCTTTGATATTATGGTTCACCTTGTGGTCCACTTGGTTCCACAAATAGAGGCTCTGGGTCCCATGTACTTGCATGAGATGTGGACGTATGAGCGTTTCATGTCAATACTAAATGGCTATGTATCAACTCGTGCTCGTCCTGAGGCGTCCATGGTAGAGGGGTACTTAACCGAAGAGGCAATTGAGTCCGGAGGTCCTTTCTGCAACAAGGTCCTAAAAGACTAAGTTGCAATAGGTTTACCTCCGTCAAGACATGAGGGCAGGCTGAATGGAAGAGGGAGGATGGGAAAGAAATCAATCGTCCCTCTTGATTACAATACAATCCTCGAGGCACATCACAACATCCTACATCAGCTCTCGATAATGGAGCGTTGGATCGAGAAACACATTGATGAGCTTCACGAACATAATCATGGGTGCACGGATGATTGGTTAATGAAGGAACACAAAAAAGAGTTCACCTCATGGATTCGGAAGCATGACATACCAGATGGGGAAACAACTGGGGAACGCACCATCAAGGTGTTGGCATCTGGACCATCACGCCAAGTCACGACATGGCAAACTTATGACATTAGTGGTTTCACGTTCTGTACCAAGTCCAAGGAAAACAAGAGCATGACATAGAATAGTGGTGTTCGATGTGAGGCCTTATACTCTGAAACTGGTAATGAGACTACATACTTTGGCTTCGTTGAGGACATATGGGAACTTGACTATGGTTCATTTCAGATCCCTGTGTTTCGATGTCAATGGGTTGAAGACAAACATGTTACAGTGGACAACTATGGGGTCAGAGTTCTTGATCTAAGTAAGGTTGGCTACAAAGATGATCCATGGATAATGGCTAACCGTGCTGCACAGGTCTTCTATGCCGAACAGATCCTTTCTCGTAATGAGAAGAAAAGTACCGACAAGCCGAGGCATGTAGTTTTTCCTGGAAAGCAACAAGCTATAGGAGTTGATGGTGTATCTGACCTGGATGAATTTAACGAGTTCAGCGATATGTCTCTCTTTGTAGACGACCATCCAGTAAGGATAAGGAATGTTGAGCGAAGCATCCCACAGAAATCATTGCCCTGGGTGCGCCATGATGGATAAGGAAGAATAGTAGCTGCCTAGATTATTTTTGTTATTTACCATGTAATCCATTTATGTAATCTTTATGCCACATTAGAGCCACTTTTATGTATTCAAAACTTTGGTGTTCAACTTTGGTATTCAAAACATTCTCATTACAGCTAGTTTTAAATCCCTTAGCCACACAAAACTCTCTTAAAATTTGAATTTCAAAACTTTGAACAGAAAAATGTAATAAATGAAGGGTTGTCCTATACAAAAGATGTGCATTATATTGTTACCTACAACTTTGGTATTCAACACTTACTCACTAGAGGTCACTAAGTGTGCCATATTTCATCTGCGAGTTGTCGGGCTTTTAAATTCCTATAACTTAAAAAAAACCCAGTAATTCACTAGTTTTTCAAAAAATCCTCAAATTTGGTGTGGTGACATGTATTGGCCAAGTAAACTCCAGGAAAAAGAATAAAATAATTTGAACTAAGTGACAACATATATGCTTCACAAGTGGGCACATCTCTCAAAAATTTAAGTGAGTTTTGCAAAAGATTAGAGTAGATGTGGACAACGTGTGGTACAATAGTGTCAAATAAAGTAATGACCAAAACAAAAGTTGTATATCATGGTGTCCCCTTCAACTTTGGTATTCAAAACTTTCTCATTAGAGCCAGTTTTAAATCCCTTAGCCGCACAAAACTCTCTCAAAATTTGAATTTCAAAACTTTGAACAGAAAAAACGTTATAAATGAAGCGTTGTCCTATACAAAATATGTGCATTATACTGTTACCTACAACTTTGGTATTCAACACTTACTCACTAGAGGTCATTAAGTGTGCCATATTTCATCTGCGAGTTATCGGGTTTTAAATTCCTATAACATAAAAAAATTCAGTAATTCACTAGTTTTTCAAAAAATCCTCAAATTTGGTGTGGTTAAATATATTGGCCAACTAAACTCCAGACAAAAAATGAAATAATTTAAATAAAGTGACAACATAGATGCTTCACAAGTGGGCACATGTCTCAAAGAGTTTGAGTTTGACAAAAGATTGGAGTAGATGTGGACAACGTGTGGTACAACAGTGTAAAATAAAGTAATGGCCAAAACAAAAGTTGTAGATCATGGTGTCCCCTTCAACTTTGGTATTCAAAACTTTCTCATTAGAGCCAGTTTTAAATCCCTTAGCCGCATAAAACTCTCTTAAAATTTGAATTTCAAAACTTTGAACAGAAAAAATATAATAAATGAAGGGTTGTCCTATACAAAAGATGTGCATTATGTTGTTACCTACAACTTTGGTATTCAACACTTACTCACTAGAGGTCATTAAGTATGCCATATTTCATCTGCGAACTTTGAATTTCAAATCTTTGATCATAAAAGATTCTTAAGCACAAAAATTGTGGACCAATATTTTTAACATGTAGATCTTTTATAGAGAAACAACACAAACATTATTTCATAATTTTTGCATCAATATTTTTTAAGATATGGATTTTTGAAGCATTTAAACAATGTCTGCAAGTGCATTTTTAAAAAATTGGAAATTAGTTAATACAGGCGGTGGTCATAACAACCGCCTGTAGAAATGGTTTCTACAGGCGGTTGCTATTGACCGCCGCCTGTACAAATCTATTTCTACAGGCGGTGGTCAATACCAACCGCCTGTAGAAACCATTTCTACGGGCGGTTGGTATTGACCACCGCCTGTAGAAATGGGCTCCCTATATAGGTCAACTCGTCACCCCGAAAATTTTTCTAAGTCCTGGCGCCAGTTCATTTCAAAGAGACGCTGGCAGGCTGCCAAAATTTTCCGCCGCCGCCTCATCGTCTCGCCACCGTCCCCTCTCCGCTGCGCTCGCCGTCACAGTCGCCGTGTGAGTCCTCTCCTCCTCTTCCTCCTCCCTCTCTCTCTGCGCATTCAGCGGCGGCGGCGCGCGGCGGCGGGAATGACCGGCGTGGCTCGCGGCCACCGCCGGCTCCGTCCGTCCGGTGGACGGTGGCCATGGGCGCGCGGCACGGTGGACGCCGCCGCAGTGCGCCCGCGCGGCGGCGGGCGCACTGCGACGGCGTGCGTGGCAGCGGCGGGTGGCGGTCGGCGGGCGGCGGCCTGGAAGCAGAGGGAGAGAGGGAGAGAGGAGGGGCAGCATGGGCCGGGGATTGGGCCGGAGAGGGAGAGGGAGAGGAGGGGTATGGGAGCTATTTTTTTCTTTTTTCTTTTATATAATCATTCAAAATTTATATCTTGGGAAATATTGGTCCAAAAAAAATGAAATAAATTTTGTGTTGTTTCCCACGATAAGATGTATACATAAATAAATCGAAATAAATTTTGTGTTGTTTCTCTCGTGAAATATATATTTAAAATGATTTAAATGGAATATATGCCTCATAGTTTGTCTAATACATAAATAATTCTAGGAATACCAAAAAAAATGTGAATCTTATTTTGTTAGCTTTATTGAACTATGTAGAAGTTGTGATAAATATGAAATGCCATATTTTTTTTCTTTTTTCTTTTATAAAATCATTCAAAAATTCATATCTTGGGAAATATTGGTCCAAAAAATGAAATAAATTTTGTGTTGTTTCCCTCGATCATATTTTGTTTAATACATATATAATTCTAGGAATATATGCCTCATAGTTTCTTTTTTCTTTTATAAAATCATTCAGTTTATCGCAACTTCTTCATACCATAGCTAGATCTCCTTGTGATATTATTATATATTTATGTCAGTTTGTCGCGATGAGTTCTCCGTGCAAGGACCAAGCCCCAGGATCGAAACATACGGAACAAGCCCCAGAGTCCGACCCCATGACGAAAGAAGTGACCCACCAAACAGGAAAAGTCCCAGGGTCATCCGACCCCACAGAGGAAGTACAAGGGACCCACCAAACGGGTGAAGCCACAGGGGACGAAACTCCAGAATATGAAAGTGTTAGCGATGACATGGAGCCTCCCGAAGTGAGGAAGACTCGTCGTGAATTGGAACGTGACCCTAATTATAATCCACAAGCCGATGAGGTAATCCTTGTCTATTATTACATGATTTTGATCTATAATGTTTGTATGTAATTACATGATTTCGATCCATAATGTCTATATATAAACCCATCTATACGATTCACAATGTCTATACTCAGGAGGCAATGTCTCAAATGCAAGAACTGATTTGGCAACACGAAGTGGCACAAGCCGAAGATGCACCGGAACCGACCACGACGACGAGCACTAAGAGATCAAGGAAAAGAAAGCGAAGCAATTTGAAACGAGGCGAGAGAGGATTAAACAAGTTTCTACACAACATTTATGCCATCTCAGATGTTAGCCCGATCGGACAACCCCTAGCTCTTGAGGAGGCCCTACCTAAGTACCGGAACACCATTGGTTTATGTGTTAGGGACATTCTTGACATCACTATTCGACAGTGGTCCAGTGTGTCAGATGATGACAAGACAAAAATTTGGGATAAAATCAAGACGAGGTTTCTGTTTCCTCGAAACACACCAGAGGCACTGATAAAGGAATACACAATGAAGCAGTGTGCAATCAGTTTTCGAAACTGGAGGTCGGAGATGAATACCAAGTTTGCAAAGAGAGGGTTGGACCCTACAAGTAGATACATGTTGATGCTCACTAATGCTCATAATTAACCATCAACTATTGCATGAAATGACACTAAATGAATTACAAAGCATAGTTGTAGGGTTTGAAACTAACAAGTTCCACGAGTTTTGGTGCTCTCACTTGTTTTGTAGGACATCAATATTTCACCATATAAAAGTATCTCAAGTGATGAATTGGAGTACACCATTGTGAAGAGCTCATCGAGACGATCGAAACAGACATATCATTTGCTATATTCGGAGTCCCGGATGAAAAGATATTAATTTCGCAACGAAATCTGCAAAAGAAGGATCTAGAAGACACCAGAAGACACCACGAGGCGGCCCGCCACGTGGGCCTACTAGGCCAGACTGACCGGTCCCACCCCATGACCGACCGGTCGGCCACGGGGGCCGTTTCGCCTCCGCCTTCTGGAACCTTCTTCCACTGCCTCCTAGGATGCATCTTCACCGTCCCTGAAGTCGGTTTGATCCAACAGTGGGCGATAAACATGACGCGGGTCGATGACATGCCGATTCCTTGCCCCCTACTCCACCTCGGGCTATATAAGCAAGCCAAGGGGTGCCCCCAAGAGCATCTCCATCTTCATTATTCATCTCCACATCAGAAACTAGGGTTTCAAAGTAGAAGTAGAGATCCCTCTAGTTGATCGTCTAGTTCTAGTTCTAGTTCATCTTCTAGTTCTAGATCTAGTTCTAGTTCATCATCTAGTTGTAATCTAGAGAGAGAGAAGGGAGAAAGCTGAGGAGCCGGATCTGTCGGATCTTCTTCAACATTGTACTACTGCAGGATCTGGTTTGTCTTTAGCAATCTCTGCGTTCTTCATTTATTATTTCTAAGTTCTTCATTTAATTAAGTTTAGTTCTTACTTTATTTCATTTACTGGATCTCCATTCGTATTGAATGCTCTAGTCTTTAGATCTGGATTAGAGTAGTAATCATTAGTGTAGACGCGGTGTCTAGACTAGTGTTTACCTGAGTTTGCGCCCAATCCTTCGGTTAGTTGTGGTAGCTACAGGGGTGACAGCTTTGTAGATTGTTATAATCCACCACGTTAGGATTGGTGTTTCGTAGAGCTTTTTGGCAGCCTTCTCCCGATTAACCTTTTCCCAGTCTTTTTATAAAAATCAGAAAGGTACTGTTGCTCCGAAGTAAGTGAAGTATAGTGAGCCTGATCTTAATTAATAAAATCAACTTAGAGAACCTTAGATAATTTCTCTCTACCATATAGTTACCTCGTCCTAGGACGTTCTTAATTCTTCTAGTACACTTCACGTTCCCCGTGGAAATCGATACCCTGGAATACTCTCGGGTGAAAGCTACATCGGTATCCATGCACTTGCGGATTATTCTGTGTGCGTTTAAAATACCCAACAAGCTTTCTGGCGCCGTTGCCGGGGAACGGTAGCTGTTCTAGAATCGAACCAAGTTCATCCGTGTTTCTTTTCTTTTACCACATTTTTGTTTTACCACCACCTTTACCTCACCACCACACTTCTTACCACATGGATTTCACTCCTATCTATAAGTTCTTTGCTCCAAAGGGCGACTTGTTGGAGCCTCCACCATCATCACACCCCATTTTTACAGATGACTATGCGCTTCGCCCTGCTTTCATAGACATCATTAGAGAGTTATCCTTCTCTAGGTTAGCAGACGAAGATCCATACACACACCTTAGGGAATTTGAGCAGTTGTGTTCTTGTCGCACTATTGCTGGCTTGACACAAGAGACACTTAAATGGAAATTATTTCCGTTCTCCCTTTTAGGTAGAGCGAAAAAGTGGTATAGTCATTCCGTAAGAGACGTAAATGGAAGTTGGGATGAACTTCGAGACAATTTTTGTCTTGCTTTCTTCCCTCTTTATCGAATCGTTGACCTTAGAATAGAAGTTCTTACATTCAAACAAAAAGAGAATGAGACTCTAGGAGCAGCCTGGGCTAGATTTACAAGTCTTACCAATTCCGGTCCAAACCTTTCCTTGCCTGACCATGTCCTACACTATCACTTTTATCGTGGTCTTAACAAGGAGACTGCTCTACATCTTGACACTGCCTCAGGAGGGTCATTCTCACATAAAATCATTAGTGAAGGGAAAGCCATCCTAGAAAGAATCCTTGAAAACACTCCTTACACTGGCGTATTTGATGAATTCCCTGAGGAAGAAGTCGAGCCATGCCCCGACCAACTAGAGGAGATACACACAACCGAAGCTGAATCTAAAATTCCTTTAAATCTTAACGATGAATTGGTTGTCATAGAACCTCCCATAATGGGAACAAACCACACTTTAGAAGATGATGAACCTAATCCTCCCTTGTTCCCTTTTGAAATCGAGGATGGTCTTTTTGAAGATTTTGGGAACACCTCGAATTTCCCAGTCCAAATGAAGCCTCTGGTGTATTCTACACCACTTGTGCATGACGATGGCCCGAATAATGATGCCTTCCTTTTAGAACATATTAAAGGACTTTCAGCCATCATGAGCCATGAGTGGTTGGCAGAAACGGAGTTATCCACCGAGGTAGCCCAAATTATTGCCCCCTCAGAAGCTCTAACATGCATCCTAAAGAACACAACCATAGAGGCTCACTATAGTCCTACTGTTGGAATGAACATAATTTCAAAAGCTTTGGCTAAAAAATTACTCCCCAACGAATCTGTGATCCCATCTCATTGGCTTCTAAGAAGTCCTTGTGGAGTTACACTTGAAAGTTATGGGATCATGAGGTCTATTCCAATGCGCATAAGAGGATCTGAGTATCGTCTAAACTTTCACATCTATGACATCTCGGACATGTCTCTCTTGATTGGTGTACCTTTTGGCACACTATTTCAAGAGCGACCAAATCAGAGCCTCTTGACTTTAAAGCTGGGAAAATCTACTATTGATATCTCACTTGCACGCTCACACAATGCAATAGTAGAACCTAAGCCTGTACAAGATCCTATTGAGGAAGTCCTAATGGCATCTTTAGAAGACATGGCCCAACCACTCTTCGATGATGAACACTTCATTTTAGAAGAGGAAGAGTTAGCAGACCCAATTAAGATAGATCCAATGGAGGTGGCATCCCAACCCCCAATTGAATTAAAACCTCTTCCTCCAGGCTTGAAATATGTCTTTCTTAATAATAATCCAGAAACCCTTGTCGTCATTAGTGACAAGCTCACTCAAGATGAAACACAACAACTTGTCACTATTCTAGAAAGACAGAGATCTGCTATAGGCTACTCACTTGAAGACCTCACAGGCATTAGTCCCGCTCTCTGCACTCATCGCATCCCCACTGAAGCTTTTGCATGCTGGGATTATCTATCCTGTGCCACATAGCGAGTGGGTTAGCCCAGTGCAAGTCGTGCCGAAGAAGGGAGGAATGCCAGTCGTTAGAAATGAAAATAATGAACTTATCCCTCAACGAACTGTCACTGGGTGGCGTATGTGCGTTGATTATCGGAAACTTAACAAGGCTACAAAGACAGATCACTTCCCGTTACCCTTCATTGATGAAATGCTGGAACGGCTTGCAAACCACTCTTTCTTTTGTTTCCTTGATGGGTATTCCGGGTATCATCAAATCCCAATCCACCCAAATGACCAGAGTAAGACCACTTTTACTTGCTCGTATTGAACTTATGCATACCGACGAATGTCGTTTGTCTTATGCAATGCTCCAGCTTCTTTCCAACGGTGCATGATGTCTATTTTCTCTGACATGATTGAGAAAATTATGGAGGTGTTCATGGACGACTTTACCATCTATGGCAAAACCTTCGATGATTGTCTTAAGAATTTAGACAGAGTCTTACAACAGTGTGAAGAAAAGCACTTAGTCCTGAACTGGGAGAAATGTCACTTTATGGTTTAGGAAGGAATAGTGCTAGGACACAAGATCTCTGAGAGTGGGATAGAAGTGGATAAAGCAAAAATTGAAGTCATAGAACAACTTCCACCTCCCACAAATGTGAAAGGTATTCATAGCTTTTTAGGCCATGCAGGGTTCTATAGGCGTTTCATTAAAAACTTTTCTCAAATTGCTAGACCCTGACAAGCGTCTTAGCTAAAGATACGCCATTCATCTTTAATAATGAGTGTCATGAATCTTTTCAAATCCTTAAAAAGGCACTTATTTCAGCTCCAACCATCCAACCACCTGATTGGATGCTACCCTTTGAGATCATGTGTGATGCCAGCGACTTTGCTGTAGGAGTTGTCCTTGGCCAAACTAAAGATAAAAAGCACTATGCTATATCCTATGCTAGTAAAACTTTGTCTGGGCCACAACTCAATTATGCTACCACTGAAAAAGAGTTGCTAGCTGTTGTCTTTGCAATAGACAAGTTTAGGTCTTACTTAGTAGGAGCAAAAGTAATCATTTACACAGATCATGCTGCTCTTAAATACCTCCTCACTAAGAAAGATGCTAAGCCTCGATTAATCTGATGGATTCTCCTACTCCAAGAATTTGACATAGAAATAAGAGATAAGAAAGGAGTAGAGAACTCGGTAGCTGATCACTTGTCTAGGTTGCAATATAAGGAAACACATGAATTACCCATTAATGACTATCTTAGGGACGACACACTCCTCGCGGTAACACACTCGAACCCCTGGTATGCGGATATTGTGAATTTTATGGTTGCAGGTTATGTTCCACCAGGTGGAAACAAGAGAAAGCTCAAATACGATGCCCGTTGCCACTTATGGGATGATCCATACCTTTATCGTGTCTGCTCTGATGGATTGCTAAGGAGATGTGTTCCAATGGAAGAAGCCACAAAGATCATAGACAGATGTCATGCATCACCCTATGGAGGACATTATGGAGCATACCGTACACATGCTAAGATTTGGCAGAGTGGATTCTTTTGGCCAACGATGTATCAAGATACAAAGGAGTTTGTCAGAAGATGTGCCAGATTCCAAAACCACGGAAACATTAATGCTCGAGATGCGATGCCACTCCAGAACAACCTCCAAGTGGAACTGTTTGATGTCTGGGGAATTGACTACATGGGACCATTCCCTAAGTCTGGAGATGCTGAATACATACTGGTGGCAGTGGACTACGTGTCTAAATGGGTAGAAGCATTACCATGTCGAGCTGCAAATTCCAAGCATGCTAAAAAGATGTTCCATGAAGTGATATTCCCAAGATTTGGAACACCTCGACTAGTCATAAGTGATGGAGGATCACACTTGATTGACAAAACCTTCAGAAAGTTCCTAGAAGAATATGGAGTCAAACACAACATTGCAACTCCATACCATCCACAGACAAGCGGTCAAGCTGAAACATCAAATAAGCAAATCAAGAACATTCTACAGAAGACTGTGGATGAAATGGGGAAGAAATGGAAGTACAAGCTTCACGATGCACTGTGGGCATATCGAACAGCATACAAAACACCCATAGGAATGTCACCTTATCAGCTTGTGTATGGGAAAACATGTCACCTACCTGTTGAATTAGAATTCAGAGCTCACTGGGCAATCAAGAAATGGAACATGGATCTCCACCTAGCTGGCAAGAATCGTCAGATGCAAATATCAGAGCTAGAAGAATGGAGAGCGAAGGCCTACCATAGCTCTAAGATATACAAAGAAAGAACAAAAAGGTGGCATGATAAGAGAATCAAGCACAAGGAGTTCAAGCCTGGTGACAAAGTACTTCTGTTCAACTCAAGAGTAAAGCTTTTTGGTCATGGAAAACTTCGGAGTAAATGGGAAGGACCATTCAAAGTAGTGGAAACCTCATCACATGGCGCCATCACAATCCAAGACGATGAAGGTAACACATTCAAAGTAAATGGTCAACGTTTGAAAGTTTTTCTAGAACCTGAAAACTTAGAAGAAATTGATGTGATTGAATTTTTACAGTTTAAAGATCCTATCTAAAAATCAATCAATCACCAAGGCTCTAGACAATTAAAACTCATATGCCTAACACTTAATCAGTTCCACGAGTTTTGTTGTCTATTTGAGCTATGCAGGATCATTAAGGAGAGTTGACAAGCAAGTGGATGTTCTACCACTGTTGGAGCACTATCTCATCCGTCATCATCAACAATCAATGCTCTAATAGAGGAAGTACACCTCCACTGCCAGTCTACTACACTACAAGATTGAACGACTATGTCAACATCTAGCTTGGGGGAGGCCACCCCCGTGTATCCAGGTAAGTATCCTTATCGTCTTAAGTTTTCTTTCGATACATAAATAAAAATAAAAGAAAAGAAAAAAAATGTGGGCACATGAAGGCTCACCATTAATTAAAAAGAAAAAAATATGGGCACATGAAGGCTCAACGCTATTAAGGGAACCGGCTTGGGGGAGACGCATCCCCGTTATCTTCGTGATCCACGTATGTCTTATTCACTATCTTAGTTATTTATAATAAGTGTGTTAGGTTAAATAAATACTATGTTAAGTTTGCTTAGTTTGTTTTAATAATAAAAGAAGAACTCTCTCTCTAATCTTTTACATGGAAATGATGAATAGTTGCTCTATCTAATTTCTTTCAAGTACCTAGCCTTCAAAGCATGAGTTCTCCTGATTAATAATGATGCTTAAAAATGAAATTAAATACATGGGTAGCAAATGCTTGATCTAGAGTCTAGGTAGTTGACAGATATGACATGTGATGATCTGAGCTGCTATTATCTTGTTCTAAACAACACTAGAGTTCCGGAGATTTCTCAATATAAATATGACTAATAATTGCATTGAGTTAAATTAAGCTTTGTTGACCCTATGAGAAGTTATGATGCTATTGAATTGAGATCACTTACACATTCCATCCATTTTCTACATAAATGCTCATGATTATTTGTTCCTAATCTCTCAAAAGTTTGTTGGAAGCATGTGGCTATTGAAAAAAAGAGAAAAAAATATATATCCGAGGAAATAAAAAGGGACAAGTGTCCGAAACCTCAAAAAGATAGATCCCGAGGAAATAAAAAGGGACAAGTGTCTGGAACCTCGAAAAAATGATGAAAAAAATGATAATCATAAAAAATGGGCATGTGCCCGCCAGTAGAATTAGCCTGATAGCCATGTGTCTCTGATAAATAGAAGAGAGTGATATATTCAAAAGAGCATCCACCTCCATTTTCCATACACATGCACTTCTCAATTCAATGGTATGGTTGACTTTCTCTTTGGATCCATTGTTTAATTTAGCAACATATGTTTTTAATCTTTTTGAAAATTTATAAACTCCGGGATAATGGTGAAGTGAAAGAGCAAGAGACATAGTGCTTGATTTGATAATTCTATCTTTCAATTACTTAGGATTTAAGGTAAAGTACTAAGCCCCATGATGAATAATATGATACTTTTTCTATTCCATATGAGAACTTTTGTTTGAATGCTTGTGTACTTGTTGGAAGTGAAGATATAGCAGCAACTCCTGATCCATTGTTGAGATTGGCTTTGCTCTGGACTAGCAAAGGTTAAGCTTGGGGGAACTTGTTGACGCTCACTAATGCTCATAATTAACCATCAACTATTGCATGAAATGACACTAAATGAATTACAAAGCATAGTTGTAGGGTTTAAAACTAACAAGTTCCACGAGTTTTGGTGCTCTCACTTGTTTTGTAGGACATCAATATTTCACCATATAAAAGTATCTCAAGTGATGAATTGGAGTACACCATTGCGAAGAGCTCGTCGAGACGATCGAAACGGACATATCATTTGCTATATTCGGAGTCCCGAATGAAAAGATATTAATTTCGCAACGAAAACTGCAAAAGAAGGATCTAGAAGACACCAGAAGAAACCACGAGGCGGCCCGTCACGTGGGCCCACTAGGCCAGACCGACCGGTCCCACCCCATGACCGATCGGTCGGCCACTGGGGCCGTTTCGCCTCTGCCTTCTGGAACCTTCTTCCACCGCCTCCTAGGATGCATCTCCACCGTCCCTGAAGTCGGTTTGATCCAACAGTGGGCGATAAACGTGACGCGGATCGATGACATGGCGATTCCTTGCCCCCTACTCCACCTCGGGCTATGTAAGAAAGCCAAGGGGCGCCTCCAAGAGCATCTCCATCTTCATTATTCATCTCCACATCAGAAACTAGGGTTTCAATGTAGAAGTAGAGATCCCTCTAGTTGATCGTCTAGTTCTAGTTCTAGTTCATCTTCTAGTTCTAGATCTAGTTCTAGTTCATCATCTAGTTGTAATCTAGAGAGAGAGAAGGGAGAAAGCTGAGGAGCCGGATCTGTCGGATCTTCTTCAACATTGTACTACTGCAGGATCTGGTTTGTCTTTAGCAATCTCTGCGTTCTTCATTTATTATTTCTAAGTTCTTCATTTAATTAAGTTTAGTTCTTACTTTATTTCATTTACTGGATCTCCGTTCGTATTGAATGCTCTAGTCTTTAGATCTAGATTAGAGTAGTAATCATTAGTGTAGACGTGGTGTCTAGACTAGTGTTTACCTGAGTTTGCGCCTAATCCTCTGGTTAGTTGTGGTAGCTACAGGGGTGACAGCTTTGTAGATTGTTATAATCCACCACGTTAGGATTGGTGTTTCGTAGAGCTTTTTGGCAGCCTTCTCCCGATTACCCTTTTCCCAGTCTTTTTCGAGAATCGGAAAGGTACTGTTGCTCCGAAGTAGGTGAAGTATAGTGAGCCTGATCTTAATTAATAAAATCAACTTAGAGAACCTTAGATAATTTCTCTCTACCATATAGTTACCTCTTCATAGGACGTTCTTAATTCTTTTAGTACACTTCACGTTCCCCGTGGAAATCGATACCCTGGAATACACTCGGGTGAAAGCTACATCGGTATCCGTGCGCTTACGGATTATTCTGTATGCGTTTAAAATAACCAACAATACAATATTACTAAAGGACAGTGGGCGGTCTTTTAGAGCAGAGGAGAGAGCCAGATTTCTTAACTCTGAGTGAAGCCAACTCTGCTCTCGCTAAGAAGAACAAGTACCACCACCGTCTAGGCACAGGTGGTTACAAGCGTCAGGTTCCCAAATGGAGGCAAGAAGAGGCTGCGAAGAAAGCGGCAGGGTTGCCAGCGCTGTCCGAGCAAGTTGGTGAAAGGTCGGCAAATTGGATTCTTGCTCGAAAACCAAAGGAAACTGAGAGCGGTGTGTCCGTTGACGACCCAATTTTTGAAGAAGCAACAAAGAGCATCTTTGTTGTGGCGGCCAAGACGCAGGAAGGGAAATTCAAGCCACGAAGGGAGAGGGACATCCTTACTGCGGGCCTCGGTAACCCTGAGCATCCTGGCCGTGTTCGAGGCATCTCATCCAAAGAGGGATGGAAGGATGGATTCGGCCCTCAGTGGCAAGGTGAGTATAAGAAACGTGATCGATACAAGGAAGAAATGGCAAGTTATTTAAAGCAAGAGGCTAAGAAAGAGTTCACGGAGATGATGGCAAAATTGCTAGAAAATCCTCCTCCTGAGTTGATGCAAAAACTAGCGAGTGCGGTTTCAAATCAACAGATTAGCGTTCAGGCACCCAGATGCAGCTAGTCCCAGTGGTGTCACAATGTGCAACCAACATTCCAAGCAGTGTTGCGTCTACGGCGAACAAGGTTCACTATCCGGTTGACGACATTGTTGGTCCCATGTCGTGCTCCCTGGTCATAAGATATGGCATTAACAATCATCGTACAAGGCAAGTAGCCAAGGGCAAAGCGATCCCAGGACGCAAATACCATGGTGCTGACATTCCTGAAGACCACTGCAGAGTAGAAGTATCTACCGTGGTTCAAGGATATGAGGATGAGATTCTAGACATCCCCGGTGCAGAGGACATTGAGAAACTCGGACATGCTATAAACAATTTCATCCTTTGGCCTAGGCGGGACGTCCAGCTGATGGAGCAACCCACTCAGGAGTCATTAGGACCTACTGATCCTCTTCATGACCACCCACCATCACCTCCCCAGTCTATTCCCGACCCTCAATCATCACCTCCGCCAAAGTCAGCACCATCTCTGCCACAATCATCACCTCTGCCACAGTCAGCACCATGTCCGCCACAGTCGTCTCCTCCGCCACAGTCAGCACCATCTCTGCCACAGTCATCGCCTTTTCCACAGACACCGCCATTGAATTCCCCACCTTCCCCACAACCCAAAGATCCTCTGCCACAAAGCAAGGAGCCACCACCGCCGCCAAAAAATAAATTTCCGGTACCTAAGTTGGTTTCCGCCTACGAGCCAAAGAAGAAAACAGCTGGGACAGCCAAATTTTTAAAAAGAATTGGACAGAAACGCACTTCAGAAGTCGTTGAGTTGTCTGAGCTTCAAAAGTCAGCGAAGATGGTGCCTAAGGTAATTCCTTGCACAATCAAGGTCCCAACTGCAGAAGATTACAAGTCTATCCCTAAAAAATTTGTGTTGGGAAGGCCTCTACTCAAGCGGCAGACACTCTTAAAGATTCCAAGCAATATAAAAAGGTTGCATGACTGGTATATGAGAGCCGCTTCTGTTGGCATCGACACCATCAACGTGTGTATCCCCCAAAAGGCATTTCTATGTGCGGATACATGGGTGTATGCCAGATCTTGAGTGATGAGTGATCGTCAACTGGTTTGATGCGCATGTTCTCTGGTTTGTGTTGTGCAGGTGTCGAGCACGGATACAGTGATCGAAGGCAAGGTGAAGGTCAAGTAGAGACGTGTCGTGCCGATGGACTGGGAGCAGTGAAGGGCGGACGTGAGGCTTGGACTGAGGGACCGGTGGCCTGAGGATCAGCTATTGTGGCTGACAGCCTGGGACAGCGACGAGCGGAGACTTGCGGGTCACGGTGTTGCTCGGGTCGAGGACCTGGGGACACGTGTCGGTGGACGGGGTGCACGGGCGGTGCATCCCCTCTACGACTTCGGTTTGGTGGTTGAGCCACAGAAAAACCACCGGTGGACGGTTTCTAGGTTTGGGCCTCAAAACCTGGGTGCGGTCGGTTTCCGAGTTTGGGCCACAAAACTCGGGCTAAGGATGGTTTCCAGGTTTGGGCCTCAAAACCTGGGAGCTGGCGGGTTTCTGAGTTTGGGCCACAAAACTCAGGCGATGGACGTCGGGTTTCTCGGTTTCGGCCTCAAAATCGGGGGGGGGAGGACTTGAAGGCTGGTTTCCGGGTTTTGGCCTCAAAACCGGGGGCGAGGTCCGTGAAAAGGATGAGCAGAGCGGTGGCGGCACGTGGCGGCAATCGGTGAGGTCGCGTCGAGGCGAAGCTACCTGTTGGGCGGGCGTGGCCGTCGGATCACCATCTACTTTGAGTTGGTCCAGAATAACCCTAGGGTTTAGCTGGTTCGCTCTGTAATTAGTTAGGGGCAAAGTGGGAACTAGAATTAGGATAAGTAGAGGGAGACACCCACCTCCCATCCTATCTTAGCCATTGCTATTTTCATTCTAGGGTTTCCTCTCTCCCATTCCCTGCTGTAGCTAACTGAGATCCGCAGAGAAGACAATCATACCTCTGTGTTCGTGAGATTTTGAGGAAGTGAGACCGTAATCTCACTATTGTAGCGTGTGGTAGTGTTGACACTAGTTATCTATCAAAATTAAAGGATAAATAAATATGAAAAGGGCATGAATTCAATCACCAATATAGGTTATCTATCGAGAATAAAGAGGCCAATCACGAAGAAGAAGCAATCGACACTGTCATAGAAAAGAAAGGAGAGAAACCTCAAGACAGTGAACCACAGGAAGCGAAGACTCAGACAAAGAAAGTATGGGAGAAAATGTCTGCACCTAAGAGGTACAATCAATAACAACTTTCCAAACGTCTGACATACCTTAGGAGGTCTGAACCAAGGGAAGGTCCGGTTCGTCGGACCTAAATATCCGAACCTTCGCCAAAAGGTAAAAATCGGTAGTTATCTTTATATTTACTTAGTTGTATATTTCTCATATTTAATCCATAACCATTTCTTGCATCATCATATTTAATTCACAACACATTTTAATTTCTGCGTTACATAAGAAAACAAAATAAAAATATTTCACTGCATCATAAAGCCCCATGTGAATAATTCTATGGTGTGTAAAAACCCGCAGAAATGCTCACCGTTGTGGCATAAAAATAAATAATAATAAAAATAAATATGCATGCATTCATCCTGTGCATTTTCTCCTGCATCATAAAAATATAAAATACAAAAATATTGAGAAAGAGATCTTACTGAAATTCTAGACAACTAAGGCTTGAGTGGCCAACCACTAACGCTTAATTTGTTCCACAAGTTTTGTTGTCTATTTGAGTTTCACTGGATTTGAAAGGCCAAGAAAAGCTAACGAGCAAGTGAATGTGCCATCCACTGTTGGAGCACTGTCTCAACAAACATCAACATCAATCAAAGCCCTAATAGAGGAGGAAGGACATATCCACTGCCAGTCTGCTATATTGCAACATCAAACGACTACGTCAACATTCAGCTTGGGGAAAGGCACCCCAATGTATCCACGTAAGTATCTTTATCCTCTTAAGTTTTTCATTTTATAAACAAATTCAAAAAAAATATGACATTATGAAGGCTCACCCCTAAAAAGAAAAGAACAAAAATATGTGAGCACATGAAGGCTCACCATTAATTAAAAAAGAACAAAAAAATATGAGCACATGAAGGCTCGCCATTAATTAAAAAAGAAACAAAAATATATGGGCACATGAAGGCTCAACGCTATTAAGGGAACAAGCTTGGGGGAGACGCACCCCCGTTATCTTCACGATTCAGGTATGTCTTTATTATTATTACTACTACCACTATTATTATTAGCTTTTATTATATCTTAAAGTGTGTTAGATTAAATAAATAAAATAGTGTGTTTTAAGAAGTTTATGACTAAAAGAGAACCCTCTCTCTCTAATCTTTTGCATGGAAATGATGAATAGTTGCTCTATCTAATTTCTCTCAAGTACTTAGTCTTCAAGGCATGAGTTCTCCTAATTAATAATGATGCCTTAAAATAAAATTAAATGCATGGTTGGCAAATACTTAATCTAAGGTCTAGGAAATTGGGATATGACATATGATGATCTAAGCTACTATTATCTTGTTCTAAACAACACTGGAGTTCCGAAGATTTCTAAATATAAACATGACTAATAATTGCATTAAGTTAAATTAAGCTTTGTGACCCTGTGAGTAGTTTATCATACCATTGAATCGAGATCACTTACATATTTCATCCATCTTTCACATAAATGCTCACAATTATCTGTTGCTATCCTCTCAGAAGTTTGTAGGAAGCATGTGGCTATTATTTAAAAAAAAGAAGAGAAAGAAAAAAAAGAGAGAAATATCTGAGGAAATAAAAAGGGATAAGTGTCCGGAACCTCGAAGAAAAAAATGTCAGAAAAAAATGGGCAAGTGCCCGACAGTAGAATTAGCCTAATAGTCATATGTCTCTGATAAACAAAAGAGAGTAAATATATTCAAAAGAGCATCCGACTCCATTTTTCCATACACATGCACTTTTTGATTCAATGGTTGGTTGACTTTCTCTTTGGATCCATTGTTTAATTTGACAACACATGTATTAAAGCTTTTGAAAATCAATTAAAACTCCGGGATAAAGGTGAAGTGAAAGAACTAGAAACATAGTGCTTGATTTGATCGTTCAATCTTTCAATTACTCGAGATCTAAGGTAAAAGTAATAAGCCCCATGAAGAATAACATGTTATGTTTCGGAGAATTTTTGTTTAACAGCAGGTGTACTTGGAAGTGAAGATATTGTAGCAACTCCTGATCCATTGTTAATTTTTGGTTTTGCTAAGGGACTAGCGAAGGGTAAGCTTGGGGGAGTTGTTGACACTGGTTATCTATCAAAATTAAAGGATAAATAAATATAAAAAGGGCATGAATTCAATCACCAATAAAGGTTTAGGGTTTTAATTGACAATATTCCACGAGTTTTGGTGAATTGTGATTCTGCAGGGACTAAACAGGAAAACCAGCACTGATTACTTCTCCTAGACGGAAACCGACGGAAGATTACGGAACCGACACGTCAGGAATACTCCAGAAGGATCCAGAGGACACCACGAGGCGGGACACCCCGGGAGGCCGCCAGGTGGGACCGACCGGTCCCACCCTTAGACCGGTCGGTCTCCCCCTGGGCCCGCTTGACTCCGTCTTCTGGAAGCTTCCTCCACCGCCTTTGAGAAACCATCTCAGCCCTACGTGAAGTCGGTTTGATCTAACGACCGCGGTTGATCCCTTAGGGCTATATAAACAGGCCCCCAAGCCCCAGGGTAGAACAAGTCTCCCTTCAGAAAAGTCTACGCCTCATTCAGAAACCCTAGAAGAAGACTTCAAGAGCCAGTTTTCAAGTAGAAGATTAGTTACCCCTCTAGTTTAGGTTTAGAACCTAGTCTTATACTAGAACTAGAAGAGAGAGAGAGAGGAAGAGATCGAGAAGGAGCTCCGGCCTGTCGGATCAACTTCTTCATCTTGTACCTGCGGATTCAAGTTCATCTTCAACTTGCTTCAGCGATTGTTTCGGTAATCAACGTCTATATTTAAGTTTGAGCCATTGTTCTTGTTATTCTTAAGGTTTTTGACTCTCTTTTGAGTACTTTAATTCTAGTCATTCTAGAGTTAGAGTAGTTGGATAGTGTAAGCGTGGTGCTTAGACTTGATAGCTCATAAATGCCTCCTATAATGCCGGTAGTAGTGGTTGTTCGCAAGGGTGAATCTTATAGCCTTGTTGATTCTTCTATAGTCCACTTACCCGTGTGTAGGCTCGGTAGGATTATACATTTGCATAAAAGACTCATACTCTGTTTGTGACCTTTTATGGCAACTTTCCCACTAAGAATAATATAAACATATCACTCTTAAATTGGAATTAGACAATCTTAGTGATCCCGTCTATACTTCTAGATTCTCCTTCCTTGTTAGCTACTCAGGGGTTAGACTTTAAGGCTTAACACCATCCGTTCCTTTGGGTTCGATATTAAAATTGGGTTACTCCGGTGAAGTGCTACATCGGTAGATTTTATCTGTGCGCTTGCGGATAAAGTAGAGTGTGTGTTAATTTATACCAACAAGCATTTCTGGCGCCGTTGCTGGGTAACAGTAGATCATCTTAAGTTTTAGTTTAACCTTGTAATCATACTTTTATCTTTTCTTTTGTCCCAGTCTTTTCATCATTTTTGTGTTCATTCTTATGAATGTTGTTTTTGAATTCCACTCTTATCTATCAGTACCCCATGAGTGCAAGCTATAACCAGTAGAATCCTTACACCCTATCATAACATCTGGTTATTAGCTACGCCTACCTTTCCGCTGCACTTCCTTCTGTAATGAGCATAGAAATATAATTATGAAATTATTCCTTCGGGTATTCTTATCACTAACCTTTCCAGATCTGGAGCAGATAAGAACGAAGGAACAACAAACACAAGGTATGCCGAACCAATCACCATGTAACATTGAATTACATTCATCCAATCTTGATTTGCAAAATCCAATCTTGGAGAATAGACTTTCTAAGAGCATCTCTTGTCGTGTTGCTATGTTGGTTATCCCTACCTTTAAGATATGCTCATATACTAATCATGCTCTTTCATCACCATCTGAATACATCTCTATAATACTTTCATGCTACCCTCATTCGCTATATTATATGTTTAGGTTTGGAGTACTTTCATACATCTCTTAAATTAAGCATGGTGCCTAGTTTAGGAGTGGTGATCTTGCTTTCAAAGGCTTTTAATTTAAGCAATTAAGTTAAAATGCCTTCCTAGATCAAATTAGACATGGTGTCTAGGTTGATTTTTGAGCCGATAGTATGCTATAGTGGATGTTGGATATTTTATTGGACTAACCCCTGCAGAGAGATTTTCAATATCAATTTGGGAAAGTCCGGAGATGAACTCACACTGGAGATGAAGCAAGGCGTACAATGAACTTCAACAACTCTTGCATAATGAAGACTCAGCTCATTCATCGTGGATGAAAGAACTGTGAGTATCAAAGTTTATTTATTTTGTCTTCTACTGCAAGTTATCTTTTTCCTTGAACCATGTTAAAGTGCAGCCAACACATAAAATACTAGTCTATGCTAAAGTAATCCTAAAAACATCTTTTTATTAGCATAGATGCAAAATACATAAGTTGTGGATAATAACCCATGCTTCAAATTCTTGCAATCCTTCGGGTATATGTCCACTAACATTACGCAGGAGAGAGATTTTGTTCATCCATGGTTTGGTCTGAACATTGAAGATCCAAAACTCAAACCATAGACACGCAAACCTACTCTCAGACCACAATGTACTAGCCTAGCTTTGAGTCTTGCTAGGCGCTGATGACAAACAGGATGCAAACTTACCTCATATGAGAAACCTATGCCTGCAACCATCATTGCCCAAGACATCAAGACAAGAAGTGGGAAGTTATACTCTTTTCTAATCAAGAGCTAGCTTGGGAGACAAGATGGTACCACTACAACAATAGCAAGATCTACATGTCAAACACATGTTGTTCGGAGTCCATCTACATCACAAGCCAGCCTGGGAGAGACAATTCCGGTGTCTAGATGTGTTTCACAATCAAAGGGGGGGAAGAAGAAAACCAACTTCAAGACATATTGATTTCCTACCAATCACTTGATTAGTACAAACCACTAGATGTCGTCCCAGTCGAGAAGAAGAATATGATCACCACTCATTCTTGGAAGATTGTTCTTGAACACCATCAATTTATCTTTGCCGGACCTGGAGAAGTCAACTTTTGAATCTTTCGCTACATCTTCAACATATATCACTTATGAGCAGCCAAAGAGAACCAAGAGAAGACGCCGAAGGGAGAACCAACTGCCAAGAATTGAGGAGGGCATCATGAAGGATGAAGCTACTACACCACAAGAGTTAGAAGATGGAGAGATAGTACCTGAGCCAGCAAATCAAGAAGAACAGCCGATAAGATCTCCATCATCTAGACACTATTGAGAGGACAAGTCTCAGTTGTGACATTACAAGACAAAAGACTCTCATGGAGGCACTCGAGTTGCAGCTCTAAATTCAAGTCTCTTGCCAACCCAATGATTAAAGGAAAACAAGAAAGGTTGACAAGAGAATAATGTGGAATTGTCCCTACATCCTCATAGTACAGAATTAATACAAGAAAGAGAGAGGATCCTAGTCTGCATACTCGAGGAACAATGCGCCTTCACTGATAAGTCGACACAAGAGAAGGAAGGTCGATACCTCTAAAGATGATTCCACTGTGATCTTCCTCCTCTCAAGCACACGGTGAGACAAGCAAGAGAAGACTAGCCAGCTAGACAAGAGAAGCTTCCACAGGGTGGTTCGACACATCACTCTTCAATCACAAAGTAACATCTCAAGGTAAGTGACCATCACTTTAAAAGCTTTTTTTCTTGATTCTAGTATGAACATAAATAAAGAACAAAACATGTTTAAGTTGCACCTCACTTGATCCAACCTAATCAACTCAACATGTTTAGTCCTTTGATCTTTGTTCCTAGCTTTACTCTCTTGAATCTCACTGTCTTAACTAAATGAGCTAAAATGTTGTGCATCTAACCTTTGGAAGAGGATATATCTCAATCATGAAAAGATCAACACTTTATGCATAGATTATCCTTCCTTGGGTTAAGTATTTTGATCTGTTAAAATTTTAAGATGCTACTTTCATGCTCATCCTCTGATCTTATCAATCATGTTAAAATTAAATAGGACACATAAACAACAAGTTTGTCTTGTGCAATGTACCTAAGGTTAGAGGGGAATAAACAAAAATTTTGGTTCTGTTGGTGTTTTTCCACCAACAGAACCCGTGCACTTGATCTCTACCTTGTCTTTATGAGCAGGACACACTCTTGAGCAAAACATGGAGAAGTTTGTCACTCCCAAATTCTACAAAGTGAAGGTCCTAGATCTACAAGAAAGCACATGCAGCAAGATTATGCCTGCGTCCACAATTAACGCTTCACTTCAAACTGCTGGACGAACAAATAACATGAGTGACACCATATCAAGAGGCATAAACAAGAAGGAATGATGGAAGACGTCATAATCAGAATTAGAGCTCATGAAGTCCCCACAGACTTCTTGATCCTCGACATGAGAAGACGATGATGTCCACCTCATCCTAGGAAGACCATTCCTCTACGCTACAAGTACAATCATTTACAAGAGGAAATCCATTTTCACTTTCCTAGAGAAAAGGTGGATGCTACTTCATCAACTACATACCAATGAATCACCCAAGAAGAACAGAAGTCAAAGACGCCGCTCTCAAAAGCCAAAGAAGACAAACTATCGAGAATAGAGAGGCCAATCATGAAGAAAAAGCTATCGACACTGTCCTAGAAAAGAAAGGAGAGAAACCTCAAGACAGTGAACCACAGAAAGCGAAGACTCAGACCAAGAAAGTATGGGAGAAAATGTCTGCACCTAAGAGGTACAATCAATAACAACTTTCCAAACGTCTGACATACCTTGGGAGGTATGAACCAAGGGAAGGTCCGGTTCGTCGGACCTAAATATCCGAACCTTCGCCAAAAGGTAAAAATCGGTAGTTATCTTTATATTTACTTTGTTGTATATTTCTCATATTTAATCCATAACCATTTCTTGCATCATCATATTTAATTCACAACACATTTTAATTTCTGCGTTACATAAGAAAACAAAATAAAAATATTTCACTGCATCATAAAGCCCCATGTGAATAATTCTATGGCGTGTAAAAACCCGCAGGAATGTTCACCGTTGTGGCATAAAATAAATAATAATAAAAATAAATATGCATCCATTCATCCTGTGCATTTCTCCTGCATCATAAAATATAAAATACAAAAATATTGAGAAAGAGATCTTACTGAAATTCTAGACAACTAAGGCTTGAGTGGCCAACCACTAACACTTAATCTGTTCCACAAGTTTTGTTGTCTATTTGAGTTTCACAGGATTTGAAAGGCCAAGAAAAGCTAACGAGCAAGTGAATGTGCCATCCACTGTTGGAGCACTGTCTCAATAACATCAAACATCATTCAAAGCCTAATAGAGGAAGGACATATCCACTGCCAGTCTGCTATATTGCAAGATCAAACGACTACGTCAACATTCAGCTTGGGGGAAGCCACCCCCATGTATCCACGTAAGTATCTTTATCCTCTTAAGTTTTTCATTTTATAAACAAATTTAAAAAAAATGTGAGCACATGAAGGCTCACCCCTAAAAAGAAATGAACAAAAATATGTGAGCACATGAAGGCTCACCATTAATTAAAAAAGAACAAAAAAAATATGAGCACTTGAAGGCTCACCATTAATTAAAATAGAAACAAAAATATATGGGCACATGAAGGCTCAACGATATTAAGGGAACCAGCTTGGGGGAGACGCACCCCGTTATCTTCACGATTCAGGTATGTGTTTATTATTATTACTACTACCACTATTATTATTAGCTTTTATTATATCTTAAAGTGTGTTAGATTAATAAAAAAAAATAGTGTGTGTTTAAGAAGTTTATGATATAAAAGAGAACCCTCTCTCTCTAATCTTTTGCATGGAAATGATGAATAGTTGCTCTATCTAATTTCTCTCAAGTACCTAGTCTTCAAGGCATGAGTTCTCCTAATTAATAATGATGCCTTAAAATAAAATTAAATGCATGGTTGGCAAATAGTTAATCTAAGCTCTACGTAATTGGGATATGACATGTGATGATCTAAGCTGCTATTATCTTGTTCTAAACAACACTGGATTTCCGAGATATCTAAATATAAACATGGCTGATAATTGCATTGAGTTAAATTAAGCTTTGTGACCCTGTGAGTAGTTTATCATACCATTGAATCGAGATCACTTACACATTTCATCCATCTTTCACATAAATGCTCATAATTATCTGTTGCTATCCTCTCAGAACTTTGTTGGAATCATGTGGCTATTAAAAAAAAAAAGAAGAGAAAGAAAAAAAGAGAGAAATATCCGAGGAAATAAAAAGGGACAAGTGTCCGGAACCTCGAAGAAAAAAAATGTCAGAAAAAAATGGGCAAGTGTCCGACAGTAGAATTAGCCTAATAGTCATATATCTCTGATAAACAGAAAAGAGTAAATATATTCAAGGTACTTGTCGGAGAGTTCCGGAGTTGTCGGAGACCTCTGCTCTCTCTGCTCTGCGCTTCAACTTTGGTAACTTAGTATCTTATTTTATCTTCAAGTATTTACTTTCAGTACTTGTGTGTTTGTTTCATTGCTTGATATTAGTTTCAAGTGCTCTAGTTCTAGTACAGCGCTAGTAGTTGTAATATTAGATTAAGTGTGGTACTTAGGCTATATATTGCCAGTGAATACGGCTAGGCCTCCGGATAGCTGTGGTAGCAAGCAGGTGGTGACAGCCTATGCGCCTTGAATTCCACCACGTAGTTGGTCTAGTTTAACAGTAGGGCTCGTTGTGCTAGCATTCAACCTAAGTCAGTGGTAAAGGCTAGTACGCCCACAATACACTAGTAAAGAACTTAAATCACTAGAAGTCTAATAGAACTAGGATCTACCCAAGTAGATAGTGCCCGTTCCCTTCATCTATCCTAGATATCCTTACCCCCTAGTTTTCTCAAAATCACTTCGCGTTCCTCGTGGATTCGATACCCCGGAATACTCTGAGGTGAAAAGCTACAACTAACAGCCGTGCGCTTGCGGTTTTTCTGCGTGCCACCCCAGGTGTCAACAAGCTTTTCTGGCGCCGTTGCCGGGGAATGGTAGCTGATTTTTGAGACTAGAGGTAGGATCATCTTTACCCTCTCCGCATGGAGAATCAATCTATCTTACAATTCGCAGCTCCTAAGAGTTCGCGATTAGAGCCACATTTATCATCACAACCTATATATGCCGATAGTTACGAATTGCACCCTGACTTTATTGACAAAGTTCAGGAGAGCATGTTTACGGGATCAGAAAATCCCTACATACATTACGTGAGTTTGAGCAAGTCTGTGCATGCTTGAACATTTCGGGCATTTCACCTGACACTGTCAAGTGGAAGCTGTTTCGTTCACTTTGACGGGAGCAGCTAAAACATGGCATGCTCGAACCGTGGGAAGTGCCAGAGGAGACTGGGGAACTTTACGGACCAAGTTTATCTTGACGTATTTCCCTGTCCACCGAGTGGTACGACTACGAGTAGAAGTGTTGACCTTTAGACAAAATGATAAGGAGACATTAGGGGAGGCTTGGGACCATTTTATTGGTTTAATCAATTCAGGACCCGATTTAGCCATACCCGATCCAGTGCTCCTTCAGCATTTTTATGTCGGTCTAGAGAAAGAGAGCGCTCTTCACCTTGATCATTCATCAGGTGGAGCGTTTCTTCATCTTTCTCCACGAGGTGGAAAGGAGGTTCTTGATAGAATTCTCGAGAATACTCCTTATACTGGAGTTTCGATGAAATCCCTGAGGAAGAAGAGTCGTAGAAACCCAAGTTTTGACTGTAGAACAACAAGAAGAGCCCGAGTCTAATCGCTGGACTTAGCGGAGCCTATTCCGTCCACATCTGGAAGAGAAATTCTTCCGGAATTTTTGGGCGAGATAGAGGATGATGTGTTTGAGGATTATGAAATGCTATGAACTACTCCGTTCAAGCTCTCCCATCCGACAAACCACTTCCTGAGTCCTCTGATGGAATCTATAGCCGAGAGCGTCTTTTGGAACTTTCAGCTGTCATGAGTCATGAATGGACAATGGAAGCCGAAGTATCAGAAAACATTCCTCGCATAGATAAAGTACCTAGTATAATAGATTGTCGAATTAGGGGAGAAAGTGCCTTTGCCTTTTACGACCCTGTCGTGGGAATTAATGTTCTTGCTAGTAATTACGTATCCAGAACATTCCCCGACCTTCAACGACATCCAACTAAACGGTGTTTAAGAGACCCAAATGGTGACATCTTGGAAAGTGAAGGAATCCTAAAGATGGTCCCCATCCAAGTAGATGGAGCGGACATGGTCTTAGATTTCTACATTTTCGATGTAGTCCTTTTTGACGTCTTCTTAGGACAACCTTGGTCCATACTTGCCTTGCAAGGACCATGTCAAGAGCACTTTAATGCTCAAATCGGTGGAAAAGAGTACTCAGTACCTTTCGTTCGTGCATTGAATTCTATTGCCGAACAACCACCAGAACCAGATCTTCTCGATCAAGCTAGAACCTCTACCCTTTATGAGTTGGCTCAGCCTGATTTTGAAGAAGATTCTGAGTTCTTTGTGAAGAAGAAGCCGAGACAGATGAACCGTTTCGTTTGGACGAATCGGAAAAGCCATCTCGACCTTCCATAGAGCTAAAACCTCTGCCTGAAGGCCTGAGATACATTTTTCTAAACAATGACCCCGAGACTCTTGTAATCATTAGCAGTAAGCTATCTGAAGAGGAAGTCCGTAGGTTGACCCTTGTCTTAGAAAAACACCGATCTGTCTTTGGCTATTCACTTCAAGATTTGAAGGGAATTAGTCCAAATCTCTGCACCCATCGTATCCCCCTCGATCCCGAGATACCCTCTTCAAGAGAGCCCCAAAGACGACTTAATAACGCTATGCGTGAAGTCGTGAAAAAGGAGGTTCTAAACTCTTGCACGCGGGGGAATTATTTATCCAGTTCCTTATAGTGAATGGGTAAGTCCCGTGCAAGTAGTTCCAAGAAAGGAGGTATGACAGTCGTTAAGAATGAGAAAAATGAGTTAATCCCTCAACGCACTGTCACTGGATGGAGGATGTGTATAGAGACTATAGGAAGCTGAATAAAGCCACAAAGAAAGATCATTTCCCACTTCCTTTTATAGATGAGATGCTAGAGAGATTGGCAAACCATTCCTTCTTTTGCTTCCTGGATGGATATTCTGGTTATCACCAAATCCCAATCCATCCAGATGACCAAAGTAAGACCACTTTCACATGCCCGTATGGAACTTATGCCTATAGACGCATGTCCTTTGGACTTTGCAATGCGCCGGCATCTTTCCAACGGTGTATGATGTCCATCTTTTCGACATGATTGAACAAATCATGGAGGTATTCATGGATGACTTTTCGGTCTATGGAAAAACCTTTGACGATTGCCTAGCCAATTTAGACAAAGTCCTCCAACGCTGTGAAGAGAAGGACCTAGTTCTTAACTGGGAAAAGTGTCACTTCATGGTGCGGGAAGGAATTGTCCTAGGCCATCGAATTTCAGAACGTGGGATAGAAGTGGATAAAGCCAAAATCAATATAATTGAACAATTGCCACCACCCACTAATGTGAGAGAAATCCGAAGCTTCTTGGGCCATGCTGGCTTTTATAGAAGGTTTATTAAGGATTTCTCACAAGTCGCTAGACCCTTAACGAGCTTGTTAGCAAAAGACGTCCCGTTCAAATTAACAGGATTGTCTACAAGCTTTCAATATTTTGAAAAAGGCTCTAACTTCGGCACCAATCATCCAACCCCCAGATTGGAATTTGCCGTTCGAAATCATGTGTGATGCTAGTGATTATGCTGTGGGGGCCGTCCTTGGTCAAACTAAAGATAAGAAGCATTATGCTATTTCTTATGCTAGTAAGACCTTGACTGGCCCCCAGCTAAACTATGCAACCACAGAAAAGGAACTTTTGGCTGTAGTCTTTGCCATAGACAAGTTTAGATCTTACTTAGTGGGAGCTAAGGTGATTGTTTATACCGATCACTCTGCTCTGAAATATCTCTTCACTAAGAAAGATGCTAAACCAAGGTTGATCCGCTGGATCCTACTCCTTCAAGAATTTGACCTGGAAATAAGAGACAAGAAAGGAGTAGAGAATTCAGTAGCTGATCACTTGTCTAGACTACAAGTCAATAATTCGGACAATCTCCCAATAAATGACTTTCTTCGCGATGATACCCTTTTAAAAGTCACATATACCAACCCTTGGTATGCAAACATCGTGAATTTTATAGTCACCGGCTATGTCCCGCCAGGGGAGAATAAAAAGAAACTGCTATATCAAAGCAGAACGCACCTATGGGATGAACCATATCTCTATAAGGTCTGTGCAGATGGACTCTTGAGAAAATGTGTCCCCATAGAAGAAGCAACCGGAAGAACACGAAAATCATAGATAGATGTCACTCCGCCGAATATGGAGGGCACCACTATGGAGCTTTCGGACACATGCTAAAATATGGCAAAGTGGTTTTTATTGGCCATCGATGTACGAGGACACAAAGAATTATGTGAGACGTTGTCCTCGTTGCCAAAAGCATGGTAACATTAATGCCCGAGATGCTATGCCTCTCGTGAACAATCTCCAAGTTGAGTTGTTCGATGTTTGGGGATAGACTTCATGGGCCCCTTTCCTAAATCCTATGACGCCGAGTACATTTGTGGCTGTGGATTATGTCTCGAAATGGGTAGAAGCCATACCCTGTCGAGCGGCAGATGCTAAACATTCGAAGAAAATGTTCCAAGAAAACATCTTTCCTCGTTTTGGAGTTCCTAGACTAGTCATTAGTGACGGAGGCCCTCATTTCATAGATAAGAGCTTCCGACATTTCTTAGCTAGTCAAGGAGTCCAACATAATGTAGCCACTACATACCACCACCAAACAAGTGGACGGCCGAAACGTCCAATAAAAAATAAAGAATATCTTGCAAAAGACGGTAGAAGAAATGGGAAAGGGATGGAAACATAAGTTACCCGAAGCTCTGTGGGCCTATCGGACCGCCTATAAGACCCTGATTGGAATGTCCCCATACCAACTAGTTTATGGAAAACTTGTCATCTTCCTGTTGAGCTTGAGTTCAAAGCTCATTGGGCCATTAAGAAATGGAACATGGACCTTGACCAAGCTGGCCAAAATAGGAAGATGCAAATTTCCGAACTAGAAGAATGGCGAGAGAAAGCCTATCATAGTGCCAAGCTCTATAAAGAGAAGACTAAGAGATGGCACGATAAACGGATCAAAAAGAAAGAGTTCGAAGTAGGAGATAAAGTTTTACTCTTTAACTCCCGTGTTCGACTTTTCGGACATGGTAAACTTCGAAGCAAATGGGAAGGACCCTTCAAGGTTGTTGCAACCTCTTCCCATGGAGCCGTCACATTAGAAAGTGACGATGGGCAAATCTTCAAAGTCAATGGACAAAGATTAAAAATATTCTATGACTTTGATAAAAATGAGCTAAACGAAATTGATATAATTAACTTTGAAGTAGCTCAAGCCCATGACAATTAATGGATGGACCCAATTTACCCCTTGTCCTTTCTTGCACCTAGTCCATCCAAAACCCCGAGAAAGGCCTCTTTAGGCCCAACCAAGCCATTTCGATCTCGGAACTTTGAAATTTAGGAGGCTTACCTTCTCCCGCTCGATGCCCGGCAAAGGAGGAGTGGCGGACGCCACTCCCAACTGGCGGCCGCCACCAAACCCTGGCGCCCGCCACTCTAGATGGTGGTTTAGAAGCCCTTCTCCACGTGGCAGCTAATCCCGAGCTCGGGAGAGTTAAAGAAGGAGGAGATGAGGACGTGTTAGTTCATCTAAGGCTTATCCCTCCACTTCTCCCCCTTCTTAAAAGAAGAACTCTTTCTTCTCCCTCCATCTATTCAGGAAGCCTAGCCAAGCCTCCTCCAAAACCATGTCGTCTCCACGGAATCCGAGTCCTATAACCCTCAAGGATCCATCTCGTCCTCCACACAAGCCATCATCCGATCTTTGATCGACGACGACATGGAGGTACTTGACGTGCCTCCTTTAGCAATGGTGCTGCTAGACGGCACTTATGTCAAGGGGACACCACCGGAGGGTGCAGGGAAGGCACCAGCCACCACTCCAGTGGCGGGCGCCACCCCTGCTGGGCGGCCGCCAGGGGTGAAACGCCCCCTGGCCTCGTCTCCGCCCGTCTTCATCCTCCTCCAGTGGTGCCACCCGAGAAGAAACTGAGGACGCCCACCAGGCCGACCACAGGGGAGATCACCCCGAGGAAGTCTCCGGCCGTCAAGGCCAAGGGGTGATGAAACGCCCTCTCCATCAAGGGCGAAATCCCGGGTCAGCTTTGGCTCGGATAGCCACACCCGGAGCTACAGCCCCAATCCTAAGAGGGCTAAACTGGAGGTGTACGGCGTGAGGATGCCCGATGGGCATTATGAGAAGAGGCTATGAGCGCGAGGTGAGCACTCATGACTCCAATGGGTCGCTCTCCGAGCCATCCGTGCGCCGCCGTCTCAACCCATCGCCGGCAGGAGTCCCCGGCGAGATGGAGCACAGCGGTGGTGAGGAGGGGTTAACCCTCGGAAAACTCGCCGCCGAGGTGAAGAAGCTGCGCAAGGAGAAGAGCGCCTTGGAGGATCAAGTCGCAGAGATAGCCCTCTGGCGAATGGACATGGAGGATCGGTTCACCATCCTCCGCAAGGGCTGCACCTCGAAGATCAAGCGTCTCTTCAAAGAGACGGGCTTCGAGGATCTCTACGAGGCTCCTTCACTAGATTAGATTAGATTTAGGGTGTCTAATTAGATTTTTAGTTTGATTTAGTTTAAGTTTAATTTTGCTTGATTTAAATTTTAGATTGTTTAATCTTCAATTAGACCTTTTGTTTAGGAAATTTTTATAATGAATAAAAAGACACCCTCTTTTTTCCTTCATCAAGTTTGTTCAAAAAAAAGTATCAAAACTTCTAGTGTGGGGGAAATCCCCTCTCTAAACACCTCTGTAAAACGTGAGAAAATGTTCAAAGTTGTAACCTGAACTTAGCAAGGCAACTATCACGCTGTTTGCAAGCCGCATGGGCCAAAGCCCATGGCGGCCGCCACTTATTACTGGCGGCCGCCAGGCCACTCTGCACCGAAACACCCCCGGTGAACCCTAAACCTGTGTTTTAAATTTTGTACAATTTGGATCATGGATGTCTCGGTTTGAACTAAAAATGCAGCTAGGAAATAAAAAATGCTGAAACAATTTCTTTTGAATTGAGTGTTTACACGACATGTTATTCTACCTTTTATTCATGTGTAGTAGCCTACTCATTTTGATAGGGAAGTCAACCTAGGTTGTTGTTTGATAAGATATAGAAGTAGTAATTGAAATTGCATTAGTACTCTGCTACAACCTTGGGAGTTTTTATTTTGAAAACCAAAATTATCATGGTTCATGATCTTTCTTTCCTATCCACCTACCAGAGCCAAAATATTAGAGTATAGGAAAACAGCCCATAAAGCCTTCTAAATCAATCTTTGAGCTTTGTCAAGAATAGTTGATCTAGGTAGAAGAGTTTAGTCATGCTCTAAAAGCCAAGGCAAACCATGCCTTTTTGAGAGAACTCTCACACTGAGAGTATACTCATGTAGTTCTCCTCCAAAATTTTGTTCTAAAAGAATGATATAAATTTTCTCATTCTTCAAAGGACATGGCTATATAGCATCTAAAAAAAGAGCAAATGCTCTAAAAAGGACAAGTGTCCAAGTATTCAAAAAAAATGAAGAGCAAATGCTCTAAAAAAAGGACAAGTGTCCAAGTATTAAAAAAAGAAGAGATGCATATAGCCATGATCCTTGGTAAGAGAAGAGTTTCAAAAAAGAACAAGGAGTTGAGTTAGTCCACCCTATACCTTGGCTAGTGCATGACTATACTCTCCCATGATCCTAAACTTGACTTAGCAATAAAAGAGAGATAGAAGTGCCTTACATTCCTTCTTTCCCTATAAACTCCACATAAACCATAGGATAGACTCTGGCATTTCTTTTGCCATAAAGTGAGGATATACACCATGAGTGCCTTGAGATTTAAAGAGAGATTCAATGAACCATGATTTTCACTTTGAAAATATCCTGAAACCCCAAGGTATGTAAAAGAGGAAAGTGTGTTTTCTTGCTTGCAAGCTATTCTATCTCTCAACCGCCATAGGTATGATTTATTAGCCACTTGAAAGGTTACTAACATGAGTATAGGTAGTTGAACATCTTGTGTGAATGCTTAGTTCAATAAAATCGTTTCATTCTTAAAGTCCATGCTTGCTCAGGACGAGCAAGAGGTTAGTGTGGGGGAGCTTGTTGACGGTGCTTAAAGCATCATTTCACCATCAACATTTCACCCAAAACCAAGGTAAAACAACATAAAAAGTAGAAGATTTGGTTTATAACTAACCTATTTCCACATGTGCATAGTTTCTTATCTTAATGCAGGAAATAATGGAATTTGGGCCAAACAAGTGCACCAGGAGCAAGGCCAAGCCACTGTGGCCCATTTGGGCCTGAGTAGGGTGGCGGCCGCCAGGTCACTCGTGCCAAAAGTGGCCCAAGCCACGTCATCGATCCGTGGGAGTCACCTCAAGCTCAAATCTTGGCCATTGCACATTAAGGCGGTTTGATCCAAGGGCTAAGAAGAGTGTCACCTGAATAGTGGGCTTTGGACACGTGTCTAAACCCTAACCGGCCCTCAAACCGACTTGGGAGAGCAAATGAAGACCGTTGGATGAATGGCGGTTGCAACGGACGGCTGAGAGGTGGCGGGCGCCAGGGTTTGGTGGCGGGCGCCACCCCCTAAACCCTAACCGACCTCCCCTCACTCTATAAGTACCCCCCTAGCTTCCTAGCACTATAAATAGGCCCCTTGAGCTCTCATTCAGAGAGCCTCACACCATTCCTCACCAGTTGGTTAGAGTAGCACACTTGCTATGATAGAGAGATTAGAGAGAGTGTGAGTGCCTCACTAGAAGAGGAGCTGGATGGAAAGGAGAAGAGTAGAAGTCTGGAGAGTTCCGGAGTTGTCGGAGACCTCTGCTTCTCTCTGCTCTGCGCTTCAACTTTGGTAACTTAGTATCTTATTTTATCTTCAAGTATTTACTTTCAGTACTTGTGTGTTTGTTTCATTGCTTGATATTAGTTTCAAGTGCTCTAGTTCTAGTACAGGGCTAGTAGTAGTAATATATAGATTAAGTGTGGTACTTAGGCTATATATTGCCAGTGAATACGGCTAGGCCCCCGGATAGCTGTGGTAGCAAGCAGGTGGTGACAGCCCTGTGTGCCTTGAATTCCACCACGTAGTTGGTCTAGTTTAACAGTAGGGCTCGTTGTGCTAGCGTTCAACCTAAGTCAGTGGTAAAGGCTAGTACGCCCACAATACACTAGTAAAGAACTTAAATCACTAGAAGTCTAATAGAACTAGGATCTACCCAAGTAGATAGTGCCCGTTCCCTTCATCTATCCTAGATATCCTTACCCCCCTAGTTTTCTCAAAATCACTTCGCGTTCCTCGTGGATTCGATACCCCGGAATACTCTGAGGTGAAAAGCTACAACTGACAGCCGTGCGCTTGCGGTTTCTTCTGCGTGCCACCCAGGTGTCAACACTAAACAGGAAACCAGCACTGATTACTTCTCCTAGAAGGAAAACCGAAAGAAGATTACGGAACCGGCACGTCAGGATCCAGAGGACACCACGAGGCGGGACACCCGGGGAGGCCGCCAGGTGGGACTGACCGGTCCCACCCTTGGACCGGTCGGTCTCCCCCTGGGCCCGCTGGACTCTGTCTTCTGGAAGCTTCCTCCACCGCCTTTGAGGATCCATCTAAGCCCTACGTGAAGTCGGTTTGATCTAACGGCAGCGGTTGATCCCTTAGGGCTATATAAACAGGCCCCAGGGTAGAACAAGTCTCTCTTCAGAAAAGTCTATGCCTCATTCAGAAACCCTAGAAGAAGACTTCAAGAGCCAGCTTTCAAGTAGAAGACTAGTTACCCCTCTAGTTTAGGTTTAGAACCTAGTCTTATACTAGAATTAGAAGAGAGAGAGAGGAAGAGATCGAGAAGGAGTTCTGGTCTGTCGGATCAACTTCTTCATCTTGTACCTGCGGATTCAAGTTCATCTTCAACTTGCTTCAGCGATTGTTTCGGTAATCAACGTCATATATTTAAGTTTGAGCCATTGTTCTTGCTATTCTTAAGGTTTATGACTCTCTTTTGAGTACTTTAATTCTAGTCATTCTAGAGTTAGAGTAGTTGGATAGTGTAAGCGTGGTGCTTAGACTTGATAGCTCATAAATGCCTCCTATAATGCCGGTAGTAGTGGTTGTTCGCAAGGGTGACTCTTATAGCCTTGTTGATTCTTCTATAGTCCACTTACCCGTGTGTAGGCTCGGTAGGATTATACATTTGCATAAAAGACTCATACTCTGTTTGTGACCTTTTATGGCAACTTCCCCACTAAGAATAATATAAACATATCACTCTTAAATTGGAATTAGACAATTTTAGTGATCCCCTCAATACTTCTAGATTCTCCATACTTGTTAGCTACTCAAGGGTTAGACTTTAAGGCTTAACACCATACGTTCCTTTGGGTTCGATATTAAAACTGGGTTACTCCGGTGAAGTGCTACATCGGTAGATTTTATCTGTGCGCTTGCGGATAAAGTAGAGTGTGCGTTAATTTATACCAACAGGTAGCCACACGGTTGCAAATTCATGGTTTGATTCACGTTTTGAATTTGTTCTTCGCGTTCTTCGTTTCTCCACGATTTTCCCATCACTCGATCTCCCTCTACGTTGCGTCTTTTTCGAATCCACTTGAATCAACTTGTTCTTTATAGTGAGGAGGTCATTTCCACCGAAGGAATTCATCTAACTCCTCACGAACAAGTAGATCGGGTCGATTCAAGTTTCGTGGTGCGTTTTCGGTTCATACACCATCCCCTTCGATTTCCCATTGATTGAGTTGATTTGAGCAGATGATTTCATGGGGATAGTCTCCTAACTACCTTGTGATCATCTTCTCCAAGTTTGGGAACAAGGGATTTCGATTTGGATCGGATTTGGGGAGATTTGAGTTGAGGGCGACCGAAATCGCCCTCACTGGGTGGTCGCGGACAGTCCGCCATCCACCCCATGGAGAGTCCGCGCATCGGGGACGAGCCAGATCAGTGGCTGTGTTCTTCGGTTGTTTTTTTTTGTTTGACCGGCGGACAGTCCGTCGTTGAAGTTCGCGGACAGTCCGGGACTGTCCAGAGCTGTTTCAGCAACACTGCGTTTTGGGAATTTTCACCGGCGGACAGTCCGCCATCCCCTCGCGGACAGTTCGCAGTAGGGCCGGACAGTCCGGGACCGTACTGGCGGACAGTCCGGGAACTCGTTGTGTGCTGATTTTTAGTGCGTTTGCTCTCCCAACTTTTTCGCTTGGTTTTCGGACATCTCGTTTGGCCCTAAAGTTAATCAAGAAACCTCTCTATGTATCTTTGCTACTTGTTAACATAGGTATTTGGAGATTTCTCGACGTAGCCTTCTATCTACGTTCGAGGGTCGGTTTTTGGGGTCGAACTTGAGCCGACGCTTTTGGTGTTTGGTTCGCTCTTGCTTGGTGCTGCCTCGCTGTGATCCTCGAGATCATCCACCCTCTTCCAAGGGTCGTGGGCTTCACGTTTCGGTCGAAGCTTTTGGGGGTTGATTTTTGGGAGAAAGGCCAAAGTTTTGAGAGAAATTTTTAGGCTCTCATTCACCCCCCCCATCTGGTCGCCTTGCTTTTGCATTCTTGGTCCTTCAATTGGTATCAGAGCAGGTTAAGGATCTTCCACCTTAGCCGGTTCCAGATCCACAGAAGGCGACATGGATCGCGGCGTGGGCAAACCGCTGTTTTTTGATGGGACGAACTATGCGTATTGGAAGATACGCATGTCGGCCTATCTTCAGAGCATGGGTGATTCTGTCTGGGAGATTTGCAACAAGGAAGATTACGTGGTCTTGGCTGCTCATGCTACTCAGCTGCAGATCGATGAGCACGACGCCAATAGCCGAGCTCGTAATGCTCTTTTCTCCTGTTTGAGCATGTCTGAGTTTGATCGCGTTTCTCACCTCCCCACGGCTCGTGAGATTTGGGCAGCCCTCATGCGCTTTCATGAGGGAACCACTCAAGTCAAATCCTGTCTCTACGAGTCGCACAAGCAGGAGTATGAGAACTTTTGACACATGCCTGGTGAGAGCATAGAAAGTTTATTCGCTCGCTTTCAGGTGATTGTCAACAGGATGAGGGCTAACAAGGAGTTGTTGCCTTTTGACGATCATGAGAGGGCTCTCAAGCTTTTGCATACTCTTGATCGGTCGGTGTGGGACTCGAAGGTTCAGGCGATCATCGAATCACCTAACTATGAGACCCTCACGTGTGACGAGCTCTTTAGTAAGCTCAAGTCCAGTGAGATTGATGCCATGGCGAGGGCTTCTTATGAAAATCCTTCTGGCCCATCGATGGCTTTGCTTTCTGGTTCTTCTGCTAACTCCTCTGGAGGCTTTGCACTTTCCTCTCTTCTTTCTGTCACAGAGGAGCAGTTGGAGATCATGGGAGACGACGAGTTGGCTTTGCTTGCCACCCGGTTCTCGTGGTTTCACAACAACCGCATGAACCGACGTCGTGGAGGAGGACGCCCTGGTGTTTCGAGTGTGGCGATCCGGACCACTTCATCGCCAACTGCCCAAAGAAGTACAAGCAAGTGGCGGGCAAGGGCGATCGTGGCCACAAGTACGACTCCGGCTGGCACAAGGAGAAGCACACCCCTCCCAAGCACAAGCGGAAGGGTGGCTTCAACAAGGAGTACATAAAGAAAGAAGTACTTGGATAAAGCCCAGGCCGAGCAGCGTGCTTTCTCCACCACGCTCAGCGACGTCGACGACTCAGATGACGACACCGCTGCTTCAAGCGACAAAGTGTCCGAGAAGAAGAAGAAGATCGAGGACAAGCTGAACGGCCTTTGCTTCTTCGTAGACAACGAGGGCTTTTGCACCATGGCCCTCGGCAAGGAGGTCGACAGTTAGCTGGAGGAGACCCCACGGAACGACGACGACGACGACACCTCCCAGGTATCTCAGACCCCTGATGAACTTGCTGCTGAGGTCGATAAGCTCACTGCCGCCCTTCTTAGTCAAGATAAGCTACTTAGGCGTGTTGCTAGAGAGAGGAAGGAGTTTAGGCAGAAGTGGGAGGATACGGTGAAGGAACTTGAGATTGCCAAGTCCACCGTTGTTCTCTGAGGAGAGTGAGTGTGAGATGTGCTCCAAGCACATGACTGACCTTCTCACTTTGAGAGGTAAGTATGCTACTTTGGTTGGAGAAGTGGATGAGCTTTGGGCTAGACCCGTGTTGCTTGGTGCATGCAAGTCTTGTGCAGGCTTGCAATCCGAGTTGGCAGAGAAGAATGCCAAGATTGTGTCTCTTGAGAAGGCCAGCTCGGGTAGCACTTGTGTGTCTAGATGCGCTTTGTGTGAGGGTTTGGAGATGAGATTGCAAATGTGCAGCATGACAAGATGCAAACCTTGAAGAAAACACATACCTTCGGACCATCTTGTCGTGGGTATCTTGTGGTGAGCCGCAGCTTGGGATGATGATTGCCCAATTCAAGCGTGCTGCTGGAGGTCCTGGTGTAGGCTTTGTTCAGGGGATGGAGAGTGCTGCTTCTTTTGGCAAGGTTGGAGAGTTTAGTGGTCTTAACCCGAGTGATAAGCCCAACTCCACCACTACTCCCAAACTTACTAAGATTCCACCCAAAGAGCCTCTCAAACCTAGCACCAAGGATGGAGTGTTTGTGGAACCTCCAAGAGCTCCACCCAAGAAACAAACATGGGCTCCAAAACCAAACCACCTCAGGAACAAGCTAGACACTATGCCACCAATCCATGAGGAGCTCATGCCACAAAAGAGCCAAGTGATCCACACCCACTACCGTGAGTACCACCAACACCCCCTATGAGAGCGGTGAGGTACCATTGTGAGCACTGTGGGAGAGATGGACACTTGAGGGAGTTTTGCTTTCGGCGTAAGAGAGAGGCGCGCCGTGCAAGGGAGATGAACAATGCGGACATGTACCATCCTTTCCATGATGTACATGTGCCGAATGTTCAGAGGAGAGCTGCTAGGCCTAGAGGTCCAATACCTCAAGGTCCTAGGCCACAGGGAGGTTTTGCCCGGCGGGATCCTAGCCTTGCAGGATATGGACCCCGTGGCGGTGGATTTGTTGAGCTTTACCCTCCACCGCGTTTTGAGTATCGCGATGGACGCTCTTCCCTCAGCGGACCACGTTTTCCTGTGCGTGGTGATCGCTTTCCCGTAGGTGTGCTAGGAATGGTTTTTCTACTAACCGTTCTTTTGAGCAACCGGCCCAACACTGGTACTCTTCCCATTTTACTCACCCCAGTGTTGGACCATTTGTTCACCCTATGTCTTTTTATTGATGTAGGTAAAACGATTGGAGGACATTTGGTTGGTGGATTCCGGTTGTTCGAGGCACATGACCGGAAACTCCAAGTGGTTCTCCAGTCTTAGTCCTGTTGCCGAAAAGGAGTTTATCACCTTCGGCGACAATAGCAAAGGTAAAGTGTTGTCTCGTGGGACGGTGTGAGTTAATGAGCACTTTGTGTTGCGTGATGTTGCTCTTGTTTCTAACTTGCATTTTAACCTTCTTTCTGTTTCGCAACTTTTTGATGATGACTATGAGATTCGTTTTAAGCCGAATCTCAGTCATATTTTGGATCCTCAGGGCAATCTTGTATGTTTGATTTCGCCTTTGGGAAAGTCTTTCGTGCGAATTTCTCGGAGTCTTTTGGCATTTCTCGTTGTCTTGTGGCTGGACCTTCCTCCTCTGAATTGGACATTTGAGCTTTGACTTTCTTGCAAGGCTTAGTTCACTTGGCCTAATCCGAGGATTGCCCAAGTTACACATGGAGAAGGATCTTGTTTGCCATTCTTGTAGACATGGAAAATGGTAGCTGTCCCCACCATCCGGTGAATCAGGTTATGACTAAGCGCCCTGGAGAGCTTTTACACATGGACCTTGTCGGTCCGGCTCGGGTGAGCTCGGTTGGGAGGAAGTGGTATGTGCTTGTTGTTGTCGATGATTTTTCGAGATATTCGTGGATTTTTGTGACGGAACCTCCTGAATTATTAGGGCCCACGTGTACCTGTCCTTGTCCTACAGACCTCAGACAGTCATACATTGTGCCCCAATAGCCCAAAAGACCCACCACGTGTCATCGGGTAACCCGACTCATTCACGTTTCCTTACACTCCTAGGATCATTGCAAGAGTCATGGTAGTATTACAACATTTCACAAATAATATACATCAGAGATAAAAGTGCGGAAGTATTACACCATAAGTTTTACAAACCAGTTGTTCAAACTCGCGTCGTTATTACAAACCATAGTTTCAAACTTTACCCTAGGTAGTGGAAGCAACATTAATAAAACGGTATTTCACACAAACAACCCTGCCTAAGGGTTGCATTACTCCTCCCCGGACACGTCCTCCTCAATGACGGTCACGCAACAAGCCTCAAAGCAAGGCTGCTCGTGAACGTCACCTGCAACAGGGGTTAACAAACCCTGAGTACAAAGGTACTCAACAAGGCTTACCCGACAAGTAAGGAGAAGAACAGGTATGCTGGTTTGGGTAGGCTCATCAGTACTTTTCATTTGCATAAAAGCTTACTAGAGTAATCCTAGATCCAAATTTTAATTAATCATTTAAGTACATAGTAAGAATTGAAAGTGAACATTAATGAAAGATCATTATCATTCTTTCTTAAACCAGTCCCATTTTCATTCTATGGTGCGGGTCAGTAGATTGAGTCTCCATAACCGAGGAGCACGACGATTCGAACCGATTCAACCAGATCTGGGAGTTTTCCACGATCATACGATATATGTAGACCCTTGATCACACATATACCAACCCAACCTCGGATCCTCCAAACGAGACCGGGTCCGCGCCACCCGGGAGTACTTGTACACCTCCAATCCGGGACTTTAACCCACGAGGGTAGCTAGTACACCCGCCATCTCTCCACTCCCAGTGCGCGATTAGCCGTTCTCATTTAAGAACCACCAAGGCAGGGCTTACCGTAGCATATGATCTGTACTTCACAGTTTTCTCAATCTAGCAGGCCAACAACGATTAAACCTAAACCGACACATCCGGGTCACTCTACACCAACCCAAGGTTCGATGCATGTGCCCATCTGGTTTTAACCATACTTCTTTCTCTTAATCATTCCAAAACGATAAGTATCAAACATTTATCGGAAGCGTGAGAAAGCAAGGCTGAGCATTTCTATCATTTGCATAAAGCAGGTAGCAAGGAATGATATATCGATAACAAGGTTGATCATGCATCAACAGGTTTAAAGCATTTTTTTGATAAACATAATGCATCAGGTTATCGAAAGTAAGTGTAATTGCAAAACCAAGGAAATGGTTAAATGAACCGGGGCTTGCCTTCGTTGACCGAAAGAGTCTGGAACTCCTGATAATCCGGATCAACAGGACACTCCGAACTCTCTGGACCAACCTCGTCCGGACAATCGATTACTTCGGAAGCTACACGATAACAGAGTGCATGCTTAATGAGATGCTCGTGACATGATCATGGTAAAGATGGAAATTTTCTAAGTTATAAACATTTATCTTGCAACATCTTTTCATCACGGTACAGTTGCAAACCAACAAACCAACTTGTACAAACATACATGATTAAGTTAGTGAAGCTTGTCTGCATCAAACAGCAGATCAAGATAATTCACTCAGCAGATCAAGATAATTCACCTAACTTAATTCCCAAATCTACCATAAAGAGACTTAGGTTTTCGTGTTAAACAACACCACTTATTCATAAAGAAAGTAATTTTAATTAACACGAAATTAAGTCGTGAAGCAAACTATGTCCAAATTAGTTCAAACTTTTAGAGATGATCAATTATACCAAATAACAGTGGTAAGATAAACATCACAATTTTTGAACAACCATTTAAACCTGCAGAATTAAATCAAATTATAACATTTAAATAACTAATTAAGGCATAGAAATAAGATTAAAATCTACTTTCTCCAACAGAGCTCAAAATTTTTGTGATGATACATTTTCAACTAAAACAGTGACAAAATAGTTTCATGATTTTTGGACCTTTAAATAAGCCTACAAAAATCATCAAAGACCATTTATTAATAAAAAATACCTATTTAAATCAGTTTCCAAATTTGTTCAAAACTCAAGTTTCATATTTTTCTTAAATACTAGACAGCTTGAGAAAGCTACACAAAAATTTTCACAATTTTGGAGCTCCTACAAAAACATATCAAAAAGACAAAACACAACACTATTCACCTATTCAGAAAAAAAGAAAAACTCTTCACAACCTTACTGGGCTCGGCCCACCTTCGGCCCACAGCCGCTGACAACCGGGCCCCAGGTGTCAGCCTCTTCCTTTCCCTTCACGCCCAGGCCAGAGCTCGACCGGCCTTGACCGGCTGCTCGGCCGCGTTGACTGGTCGTCGGCCCTCCTCACCGGCGAGGTCTCCGGCGACGGCGAGGACTCCTACCTCTCCCTCTTGACCCGCGCACCACTCCCACCCCTCACTGGACCTGGCACCCACACTACTTCGAGCTGGCCGCAGCTATGGCGGCTCGGCCATGGCGATCACGGCGGCGACTCGGTGTTCCGAACAAAAGGGCACGGTAGCGACCTAGGTGAGGGTGGCTTCATACTCAGGGACGTGCAGCGACTACGCTGCGCACCCAAACTCGCTCGGAGATAAATCCGAGCAACATGATCCACGATGGCGGCCATGGCGGCGCTTGCGCCGATGGCAAGCCACGCGGACCGACCACGGTGACTCGATAGAGACTAAACTAGGGAGCGCAACACGCCTAGGAGCTTATCACGACTATGATGCGCACCATACCTTGACTTGAGGAGCACTGGACCGAGGTTGACTACGGCGGCGGCGATGGCAGAGCTTGCATCGGCGGCAACCTCCGTGGACTGCTCAAGCCAGAGCGATAGAGACCTCAAAAGCGAGCCAAACATGAGCCACAACATATCACGAAGCTAAAACATTAGTCGGATTGACCGGAGGAACTCCGGCTTACCGTGACCGGACTAAGGTACCCGCGGCGGCTCCCTGCCGGCAGCGAGGACGAAGACCGTGGCGACGGCGATTGCAAGCACTAGGGCTCGGGTTAGCTAGCTCAGGAGAATCGAGGGATGCAGGCGGAGCTATCTGGGAGATGGAGATGGCAGAGACGCGGCAACGACGGAGAGAGGGCTCGTCGGAGCTTGATTGGAAACAGAGGAGGAGAAAGAGGAGGTGGCGGACGCGGACGCTGGGAGATTGGGGAGCTTTCAGAGTTTGCCACCGCGCGGAGTGAAGGAAGCAGGCTTCCAGCTGCGTGCCGGACACGCGGAGCGGCGCGGAGACGGCCAGGCCACGGCGACGGCGCACGCGGCGGCCTGCCCTGCTCCGGCAGGTCCCCCCCCCCCCTCCTGTAGCTACAGGATCAGGTTTGCCCCTTTTCTAATTTCTCTAGATTTTTGAACTGCACGACAAAAACTTTTAACAAAAGTTGTTCCAAATTTTGTGTTCTACAAGTTTGTTTTAAGAATCAAAGTCAAATTCTGCCTATATTTTGAAATGAAGTTCAAAATCAAATTTGGACCAAACTGAATTCAAAATTACTTTTGAATTTCCTGAACAACTTCAAATTTTTCCAATATATAAAAGGTAGAGTTTGAAAAGTTTCACAATTTTGCTTCAACACCCTATGGCTGATTCCAAATGGAAATAGGTCAATTTGATCAAAACAGTTCAAATCCACTTCAAATTGGAAATTTGAAAAGGGGACAGAACTAGGGTTTTGCAGTAAAAAGCAAAATTACTTTTGATTTTGCATTGACACTTGAAAAAGGATCAATGTATGAAACGTTCATTTTGAAATTCTCTACACCTTTGATGTAGATCTCAAACTCAGATTTCAAATAATTTTTGAAATACAAGTTTAAAGTCAAAGGGAACCATTTCTAGGGTTTAAGTAAATTCATAATTACTTGAAATTTTTACAGAAACTTTGAAAACTTGAATACCAAAGTTGTACCTCTCCTCAAGATCTACTAAAAAGCTATTAGGGTCAGCCCCTAAATATGCACAGATTTTGAGTTAACTAAAAAGGGCTAATCAAAATATATAGGAATTTAATGTTTTTTTTTCCAAGTTTTAGCTAAATAGATTTTGGTTTCTTTTGAATTGTTGAACTTGGATCCATACCTTTACATGACTTTAGTCAAATGGGATGAACACAAGTTACTTCATAATAACATTCTAAATTAGGTTTTTGAGCTGCATCACAAGCATATAAACAGAGATGCTCACATATTAGGAATTAAACTCATTTTAGTGAATGCATCTCAAGGTGAGCTAGCACATGATGCTATGAAATGCTTATGATGACATGACAATATTTTATTCATGTAAACACTGGGGTGTTACATCCTTTCCCCCTAAAGAAATCTCGACCCGAGATTTAACCACAACCCAAACCAACCACTAACGTTGTGGGATACGGGGATAAAGATTACAGACTTTTACAAAAACTAGGAACATATTCTATATGTCAACCTCTCTCACTGCCCTGACTGTATGGTTGCATAGAACTCAGGAAACTGCCTCCATCAAAATTCTTCGGTTTCCCAAGTCGCTTCTTCCTCAGAATGCTGACTCCATTGAACTTTATAGAACCTGATAGTGTGTCGTCGAGTCACTCTATCTCGCTGATCGAGATTCGGACGGGATACTCTGAGTAAGTCATATCAGGCTTAAGCTGTACCCCTTCGACATCAATCACTTGGTCAGGAACTCGCAGACACTTCTTCAGCTGAGAGATGTGAAACACATTATGAACCTCTGACAGATGAGCTGGTAGTTGAATACGATATGCCACTTTGCCACACTTGGCCAGGACTTGAAAAGGTCCGATGTAACGGGGAGCAAGCTTGCCCTTGACCCGAAACGATAAACACCCTTGGTGGGTGACACCTTTAGATACACAAAATCTCCTTTGGCAAACGTTAAAGGCCTACGCCTTTTATCTGCATAGCTTTTCTGTCGGGATTGTGCTATCTTCAGATTACTTTGTATGAGTTTGACTTTCTGTTCGGTCTCTTGAACTAGATCGACACCAAAGAACCATCTTTCACCGGTTCGGACCAATGTAACGGAGTCCGACACCTTCTGCCATATAAAGCTTCAAATGGTGCCATACGGATACTCTCTTGATAGCTATTGTTGTATGAGAACTCTGCTAATGGTAAGCACTCATCCCACTTAAATGGAAAGTTAAGAGCACATGCCCTGAGCATATCTTCTAATATCTGATTTACTCTTTCAGTCTGACCCCCTGTCTGTGGATGGTAAGCTGTACTGTGTAAGAGCTTAGTGCCCAGACTCATGGAGACTTTCCCAGAATTTCGAAACAAACTGAGTACCCCTATCGGAGACAATAGTCTTCGGAACTCCATGCAAACTCATAATCCTCTGAAAGTATATCTTGGCATATGTTGGTGCCGTGTAGGCGGTCTTGACTGGTATAAAGTGTGAAACCTTGGTCAGTCGATCTACTATGACCCAAATAGAGTCGTAGCCCTTGGATGTTCTTGGCAAACCAACAATAAAGTCCATACTGATATCCTCCCATTTCCAAGCAGGAATTGGCAATGGCTGCAGTTCACCAGCTGACTTAAGATGAATGGCTTTGACTTTCTGGCAAGTATCACATCTGGCTACATACTTTGCAATTTCAATCTTCATCTTAGTCCACCAGAATCTTTGCCTAAGATCCTGGTACATTTTTGTACTCCCCGGATGAATCGCAAACGGGGTAAGATGAGCTTCATCAAGAATTTGTTTTCTCAGCTCAGGATTCTTCGGAACAACCAGTCTGTCTTTGAACCAAACCACTCCTGCTCCATCAACTCGGAAGCAAGAAGCTTTGTCTGCCTTAGCTTTCTCTTTGAGGTGAACAATACCCTTATTTTCTTTCTGAGCAGCTACAATCTGGTCTTTGATAGATGACTGAACTGATATATTAGACAAACTGCCCTGAGTGATCATCTGAATACCCAGTTTTTCTAACTCGGAACAGAGAGCAAGATCTACTGGTCTACAGTGGTACAGTTACAACGAACCTTCCGACTAAGAGCATCGGCTACCACATTTGCCTTTCCGGGATGGTAATGTACTTCAAGATCATAATCTTTGATTAGTTCTAACCATCTCCGTTGTCGCATATTCAGCTCTGACTGGGTGAAAATATATTTCAGACTCTTGTGGTCGGTGTATATGTGACATGTGTTGCCCAAGAGGTAATGACGCCAAATCTTTAGGGCATGGACAACTGCTGCTAACTCTAAATCATGAGTTGGATAGTGTTCTTCATGACGCTTCAACTGCCTGGATGCATAAGCTATTACTCTGCCCTCTTGCATCAAAACACAACCAATCCCGATACCAGAAGCATCACAATACACATCGAACGGCTTCTCAATATTGGGTTGGGCTAAGACTGGAGCTGTAGTCAAAAATTTCTTTAGTTTCTGAAAAGCTTCTTCACATTTATCTGACCAGCAAACTTGACTTCATTCTTTAACAACTCAGTGATGGGTTTGGCAATTTTGGAGAAGTCTGGAATAAACCTGCGGTAATAACCTGCCATACCCAGAAAACTGCGAACTTGATGAACAGTTCTGGGGGATTCCCATTCAGGATTTCTTGTACTTTGTCTGGATTCACAGCTACACCTTCGCCGATAACACATGACCCAGAAATGGAACTCGGTCTAGCCAGAACTCACATTTACTGAACTTTGCATATAGCTGATGGTCTCTCAGACGGCCCAACACTACTCTGAGATGTTCAGCATGGTCTTGTGGATTCTTGGAATATATCAAAATATCATCAATGAATACCACTACAAACTTGTCTAGTTCAGGCATGAACACGGAGTTCATCAGGTACATGAAGTGAGCTGGAGCATTGGTCAACCCAAAGGACATGACTAAATACTCATACAGGCCATATCTGGTGGTGAAAGCAGTTTTAGCAATATCTTCAGGCCTTATTTTTATCTGGTGATACCCAGATCTCAGATCTATCTTGGAAAATACCTTGGCACCCGTGAGTTGATCAAACAAAAGATCAATTCGCGGTAATGGGTACTTATTCTTCACTGTTACTTCATTAAGCGGACGATAGTCCACACATAGCCTCAAAGTTTGGTCTTTCTTTTTGACAAACAAAGCAGGACAACCCCATGGTGATGAACTAGGTCTGATATAACCCTTATCAAGTAATTCTTGCAGCTGAACTTTCAATTCTGCTGTTTTAGGTGGCATTCATAAGCTCGTCGAGATATTGGTGCTGTTCCTGGCTTTAGCTCTATGCTGAACTCCACATCACGGTCTGGTGGTAACCCCGGCAAGTCTTCAGGAAACACATCCGGGAACTCACAGACTACTGGAATATCCTGAACTTCTTTAACTGTTGTTGCACAGACGCTGCCGCACATCTGGTCAACGGTTTTCTTTGGAATAGGAAGTTGGATAAAGAGTTCAGAAGTACTATTGGGTATGATCAACCTGACTGTTCTATGCAAGGCATCTAATATTGCCTTATGCTGGTACATCCAGTTCATCCCTAGGATCACATCTATATCCTGATCCTTGATTACTATCATATTAGTGGGATAAGTATGCCCGGCAAATTCTACGGGCACCTGATGCGCCACTTCCTTTGTGTATAAACGACCTCCAGGTGTGTGTATAAGGAAATTTTCTTGTGTTTCCCCAGTTGATATATGATGTTTTTCAACAAAACTCTTACTGATAAAGGTATGCGATGCACCAGAATCAAATAGTAATACGGCAGGATGGTGAGCGACTGAAAACATACCCATCATGACGGGTTCCCCTTCAGGAATATCTGCCGCTTGCGCATAGTACACCCGGCCAGTCTTCTGGACGGTCTTATTCTTCTGATTGTTATTGCGGCCTTGATTCTGCTGTGGCTGTTGCTGTGGCCGCTGCTGGGAATTCTGACTACCTTGTCCTTGTGGAGTATTTGGGATACTCTTCTTGGGATACGGGCAATTGCGGGAGAAATGGCCCGGTTTCCCACAGTTATAACATGGGTAGTTGTGGTTCTGGGGAGTCTGGGTTCGAATGCCAGGGGCATTCGGCTGTCGTGGATAATTAGGATTCACAACAGTTCTAGCAGATGACTGCTGTGAGCTGGCTTGTTGCTTGTTGGGGTGGACGGTTATTTTGGACTGGGTGGTAAATGATACGCTGGCGCCTCTTATTGCCACCAAACGATCCGTTGAACTTCCACCCTTCCTCTTCTTAGCTTCAAGATGCTTGAAATACTTTTCTTCTACCGATATAGCTTTATTCACCGCATCATTGAAGGAGATATTCTCGTCACACATTGCTAGCAGCTTCTGCATCTTCGTATTCAGCCCCCTCATGAAGCAACCGCGCTTCTTGTCATCGGTGTTCACATGATCCAGAGCATACTGAGACAAATGATTAAACTTGCCAATATACTGCTGTACTGGCTGATCCCCCTGCCTGAGGGCTAAGAACTCTTCGGCCTTCATCCGCATCACACCCGCTGGAATGTAGTGAGCTTTGAAAGCTCTAGAGAACTCATCCCAGGTAATGCGGTGTCCTGGAGCTTGGGCAGCTTCAAAGTTTGCCCACCAAGTCCCCGCAGCTCCCCTCAACTGCTGGGCTGCGAAGGATGGCTTCTGGGTTTCAGTGCAGTGGATTAGCCCAAACTTCTGATTCATAGTCCGGAGCCAATCTGCAGCTTCTAAAGGCTCATCCGCCTTGGTGAAAACCGGCGGCCTGGTTTCTGTAAAATCCTGATAAGTACTTTCCTGGATCTGTTGATTATGTCGGCCATGCTGCCCATGTGGTGCATTCTGAACTAGGCCCCGTATCAGACGTGCATTTTCAGTTGTGGCCTGCATGAGTGCAGCAATGGCTTCTGCCAGTGTTGGTGGAACTGGGGGTGCGTGGGGGACATCCTCCCCATCATGAGACGAACCAGCCCCATCAGCAGCACGGGTACGAGGCATCTGCTCATAAACAAACCAAACTTTATTGATTTCTGGGTTATGATACAAAAACAGTAACTGCATACACACTTATGTTACATTATTCATGCATAACAGGACTGATACATGATTCAACTAACTTAGGATCATGTTAAGCTAGACTATTACACAGCCCCTACCCTCTAGGGTTCAAGATCCACGCCTGACACTCTGATGGGAGACGACTCACTCGTCACCCTCACTCTCACTGTCGCTGTCATCAGCAGACTCAACCACATCAGGATCTTCCTCACTCTGCCCATCTATCTCCCCATCATCAATGATCGTACCCATCTCATCTTCAGCTGCATCTGGAGGTGGAGGTGGATGGAGTTGATCATACAGCACATGGACTTCCTCATGCAACAGGTCATTGAATGCTTCTATATCTGTCACATATGCCTCCAACTCATGCAAACGGGCTAAAGCGCCATCTTCTCGCTGCCAAGCTACATTCCTTTCTCCAAGCATTTTAGTCATGAGTTTTTCTGCATTAACCACGCTTCTGTTGGCCTCCTCCAGCTTGATCTTCATGCCTCCAGCTTTGGCAAGTGCCAAGCTCTTCTCCCGAGAGGTAGCGGCCAACTGGGATTTCAGCTCATGGACCTCTGCCCGTAAGTCCTCATTGACCTCCTGACTGCTGCTGGACCCTTCCTCCTTGCGGATGCAAGTTGGTGCTTGGGTACACCATGAGGACCCGTACTCTTGCGAGCTGTCTCCTTACCACGCGCATCCTGGTGAAAAGGTTTTGAAGTAGGCAGATAAAGGAAATACTTTTTGGTTAGCAAGAAAGGATTGGATTCTAACCCTTACCCAACTATACCATTAAACATAAGTTGATTAAGCATGATGCATGAAACGTACTTACGCATAAAGCATATAAAATTTAAATTATACTCCATTACAAGAGTAGAAATTTAACAACAATTTCAAATTAAGGCTTAACTTAACATGTTGTTCCACTTAACAATCTACGACCTACTACTCAAGACAGAACATAGATCGAAGAGCATGAACAGGGTAAGTCAAAAGCATTTTGGATCAAACTAAATTTGCAATAGTTTTGACTCAAATCATTTTGAAGTTTTGCAACAATACTCCAAGACTGCTGCAATGATCGCTCTGATACCAGCTGTGACGGAACCTCCTGAATTATTAGGGCCCACGTGTACCTGTCCTTGTCCTACAGACCTCAGACAGTCATACACTGTGCCCCAATAGCCCAAAAGACCCACCACGTGTCATCGGGTAACCCGACTCATTCACGTTTCCTTACACTCCCAGGATCATTGCAAGAGTCATGGCAGTATTACAACATTTCACAAAAATATACATCAGAGATAAAGTGTGGAAGTATTACACCATAAGTTTT